>CAKNYM010048332.1:44258-79537 GCA_932195095.1 Andricus curvator | reverse complement strand
CTTTTCCAACGCCTCGTGGGGGCGGGAAGGCACCCCTGTGACTGGTCACAGAAATAATGAAAGGTAACAGCCCTACCTCTTTTCCAACGCCTCGTGGGGGCATCCGTAAGGAAAGCGAGGTTATGTCCATCTAAAAGAACCGACAGGACAGAAAAATACATTTCTATAATTCATATTTTTAAACAATTAAGTTATTTATTAATTATAAATAGAAGAATATCTCGAGACCTAATTGCGAGATATCGACTTAAAAGTGTTTGAGCCGCTTTTCTCGTAAAAAATCCCATATCGGAATGAACTTTAAGAAATTATATACATTTGAAAAAAGTTTTAAAAATCGATATATCTCGTAAACTATTCGAGATATCGATTTAAAACTTTCAGATTCGTGTTTCTCACCAAAAATCCTATAGGAATCCGCTTTAAAACTTTGTCGCCACGGATATCGTAATCTTGCCCATATCGCGAATATAAAAATATATGATGAGTTTGTAGAAGTGAAGGCATCACATTTTGGAACGTCGAAAAACAGTGAAATTGTGTAGTGGAATACTATAATCCTAACCTCTAATCGACAATGTTCTCTAGAAAATATAGTGCAAAAGTATGTTACGGACAGTTTTTCAGAGGAATTTTACGTGCTCCAAGTGTGCAAGCTTGCTGTTTCAAATAATATTCAAATGTTCAAGATTTGAACATATTGTGGAAATTTTATACATGATTTACAGGGCATTCGTCTTACTGCATATTATTTTGAATTGTTCGGAGACCTACTTATACTAGATCAGATTTACATATTTGTAGACAATTTCTAATAATAATTTAGTCAAATCTAGTTTAAGTGAACAAATACCCCCATAAGGACCTCGTAGGGTCACTTCTTTTTGGTAGCGTTGTGGAAGGGTGACCCTGCTAGATCAGTACTACAAAGTCTAGTAGGAGCCTCGTGGCCAAAGCGTTACGTTACCGACAGGGCCCCCACTAGTTTTCCCCACTAGAGCCCGATTATATATAGGGAAAACTCGACAGTGCCCTACTAGATCCCTTTCAAAATTTTTGTACGGGCTTGAAGATGGCCTTTTTTTTAGTTTTTGACATACGTGTAGCCGTGTATGGTAAATATTTTTTCTAAGAAAGTGTCCACACGTACCGAAAAAATCTGGCTATTTGTACCGAAATTTCGGTACAAATAGCCTATGTTTCAGCTCTATTTGTATCGAAAAAATGCGGCTATTTATACCGAATTTCGGTACCCGTAGCCACGGCCTTTTTTTAAGTCTTCCGTCTAAAACGAATGAATTCAGTCATTAAACATTAAAATCGGTTATGAATTTCCTTTCTTATGCATGCAGATTTCAAAAAAAAAGTGAAATTGACGAAAAAAAACAAATTCCGCACAAAAATTTCACGTAAAGTTCTGATTCGAAAAATCTAACACTTTTTTGGGGGGGTTTTTTGTGCCCCCAGTATTAGGAAAGGAAATCTCAGCTAAATCGCTGACATGGTCGCACATAATTTTGGCTGGAATTTAAAAAAATCTTAAGAATGACCCATATGTAAATTTTGTAATTTTTCCATTTTCAGATTTCTAGATACTCGGACCATATTTACAAATGGATATCAGTGAATTTCTTGAAGCGGATTTTAAAGAGCATTCGAAAATGTTACTAAATATTGGATTCATTTTTTACGCGTTAAAAAATCTGCGTCCACTTCATGTTTCACTAATTCGCTCAATTTTTCACGTTTAAATTGTAATAAAATTAATCATTATAAATTATTTACATTATTTTAGTATATTAGAATAATAAAAACAATATAATATTAATGTACTTTATTAGATATTAATTTTTTGGGCATATTTTCATATTTTTATTTACTTTGAGCCTATTTTATTAATATATAATAGATAATGATTGGCCAGAGACATGTTATGCAATGCGAATTTTTCATCTGTGATTTGGGTGTGAACCCCAAATTGTAACTATCAACAATCGATTGGAGGAAAACATTAAAATAATTATTTAAAAAATATAAAGTGTCATTCATTACACTTGTGTATTATTATCTGAATACAACAAATAATTTATATTTTATTCGCAAATCACCTCGAAAATTAAAAGCAAAATAGAATTTTTTTTCAAACTTTAAAAATTCTCATGTTCTCAATATTGAATTACATAATGACATTCAATTTTGAATCCATAGGAAAAGAAAACAAAGTGTTAGAAAAAAAGTCAGAAGACACAGAAAAAAAGGGTTCAGGGCTTCAGGTACCTGAGGCCGGAGTTTGCAGAAGGATAAAAAGCGCAGTAGAAATCCGGCCGAAGTTACTGCTTACTGCTTCCTCCGGCGCGGCGCGGCGGCCGGCCGCAGGAGCCGAAGTTACTGCTCGTCCCATCTCTATGTCGTTGGCGCTTCACATCGGAGCGGATTGGCCTCGAAAGTAAAACGGATATTCACCGGGATCGAATAAAAATTAATATTCTCACGTTCTCATCTCAATGAGAAGTGATTGGTTTTGTGTAAAGATTGAGTTTTGCGGATTTGGTCAAATCTCGACATTTTCGGAGTCACTGCTTCAAAAAAAAATGTAATGTAATGTCGTAATCGTTGACGTCGTCTTCGTCTGTGAGGACGATAGTTTCGAATGAATTATTCGATTGCATTGTGCTTTTGCACACATTGTTAAGGCCTAAAATGAAAGAACAAATTCGTTAACTTAGTCATATTTGACCAACAGTTCTGGTTTTATCCATCGAAAAATTGTTTATCTGAAAAAGATCAGAAACAAGATAATAGTTACGTCGAGGGTTTATTAGACCTCATCCATGAAAAAGGTACAAAGCCTTCTTGAATTAGCGAGGGCGCAGATCTACATATGTGTACGTCTAAATAAAAAGCGCAGAATGAACTTAACTTAACAATCAGACATTTTGTTCACACTTGACAGTTAAATACCCCTCTATTTTTCAAGATTACCTCAAAAAATCACTCTAAACAACTACAGTGTAATATATAGATGAGCGAGGACGCAATAATGTATTTGAGCGAGAACTTCATATAATGGAGGTGAAACTTCTACTACAGGTAAGTTCATTTGTTCCTTCAATAGTTGATGACTTCGTTTTTCACATATTATTTGTTTTTGTTAAAAAGTCTCAGCACATTTTTTTTCGTTACATTGTATTAAAATATAATTGAGTACCCTATAAAAGTCGTAACATTTTTGCGTTAAACATTTAATTGTATCGTGTTATTTTTCCATAAATTTTGATTTGTTATTTTAATTGCCTTTTTTCTCGATTAAAATATAAACTGAGTGTCTTATTAAAAATTGGTCGGAAGAAAATGTGTGGTCCTAATTTAGGCAAACAATTTTGTCATAAAACATATTATTGTTCCTTGTGTTGTTTTCCATAAATTAAAGTTTTTAATTTTTAATGTTATTTTTAACGGTTTAAACGAAAACTACGCATCTTATCAAAAAATGGTCACTAAGAAATTTTTAGACCCTTTTTTGCGATCAATAATTTTGTTTTTAAACATCTTATTGTATCTTGTGTTTTTTTATCCAAGAATCTAATTTTCCCATTCTCATCCTGTATGCTTGAGAAAGTATTAGCATTATCCGAAATTTGAGACCACAGTTTTTCAATGGATCTCCACGTTTTGAGACCCTTAAAGCCGAAAATCAAGTTTTGCCGATGGCGTCCGTCTTTCCGTCTGTCCGTCCGTAAACACGATAACTCTCGAAAAAACGAATGGCTCAAATCGAGCTTCGGTACAATTTTTTTACGTCCTAAAAGAAAGGACGACTTCGTTAACCAGCATTCTTTGACCAACGTTTATAGTTCTATCAATCGAAAATGTTATTTAAAAACCGAATATTCCATTTTTGCGCCAAACGAACTCAGACACGTTAAAAAAGGATACAACTCAAATTAAAGCCCTCAAATTATCTACAATTTTTGTTTCAATCATTTTTCAATAGGACTCGTTTTTTTTAGGTTCCATGCATCAAGAATGAATAAGGCGAAAATTCTAATTTTAAGTCAAACGACGACAGCTAAGTAAAAAAGTTCAAGAGAAGAATTGTAGCTTTTAAAAAGTCCTGCAATTTTTTCTCAACCATTTTTTGATAAGATTTGATATATTCGCTTAATTTTCGAAAATTGAAATTTCGAGCCAAATGACGCAAAAATTTGGAAAAAGTCTCAGGAAGTAACTATAGCTCTTGAAAAGGCCTATGATATTTTTCAGAACTGTTTTTAAATTTTATAGCTTTTGAAAAGTCCTACAAAATTTGTTTTAACCATTTTTTATAGCACTTTTCATTTTGGTTTTATTTATTGAAAATACTATGGAAAAATCCAAAATTCAAATCTTGAACCAAACGTCGCTAAATACGAGAAAAAATCTTGATGAGCAATTATATCTTTCAAAAAATCCTACAAAATTGTTCTCAATCATTTTTTGATAGAACTTGTCATTTTGGTTTTATTTATCGAAGGTAGTATGCAGAAAATCAAAAATTCAAATTTCGAACCGATCGGCGTGAGATACGGAGAAAAATGTAAAAAGGAGTTGCGGCTTTTTAAAATTCCTACAAAATTTATTTGAACCATTTTTTGATAGGACATGTCATTTTGGTTTTATTTGTCGAAAATATTATGAAAAAAATCGAAAATTCAAATTTTGAGCCAAACGGCGCGAAATATAGCGAAAAGTTTTTGGAAAGTTTTGAAAGTTTTTAATTTATTTTTTGAAATTGATATGCAAAAATCGAAAATTTCCATATTATGCCAAAAGACACGAGATATGTAAAAAGTCTGAAAGAAGGCTTTTAGGAGTTTTTGTTTTATCTATCAAAAATAATATGAAAACAAAAATCCTATTTTCAGCATAACAACGCAAGATAGAGAAGTATTTCTGAAGAAAGGATTGTAGCTTTTTATTGTAAGGTAATTGAGAAAATAAATATACATTTCAAAATGTTTATCAAAAATCGAGCACGCAGTGCGAGTTTCATGATGAGAATGTGTACATCAAAGCCTACATAGCTTTGAGCAATTTAATCTTCAACAATATACACACTTAATTGCGTAAAAAATGCAGAATGTGAAGATTATACAAATACTGTGATCTAAAAGAGATGTTTTTGATGAAGTTTCATTCAAGCATTCCAAGTGCAAAGAATAAGTAACCGAGCAAAAGCGCGAGGGCTAAATATGTCCGAGCGCGAGGTAACTTATTATCAAGCGCGAAGCGCGTGATCCGACAGGCGGACGCCCTCGGCGCGCTCAACCTTGCGAGCATATTATCACAAAATAGTCAATGATAAATTTCCAGGTATTTTCTAGGTGAATAATTTCGTCATGAAACATTTTATTGTATCTTGTGTCATTTTTCGAAAAATTAAAATTATTCATTTTCAACGTTATTTTTCACAATTAAAACGAAAAATATGCGTTATATAAAAAAATAATAAATAACAAGTTTGTAGATCTTTTTTGGATGAATAATTTTTGTCGCTTCATTTTTTTCGTACCTTGCATTGTTTGGCCAGAAAATGGAATTATTTATTTTTTTAAAAGCGTTTTCGATGGAAAAAAACCCGAAGTTTTGGTCAAAAAGGGCTCGTTAACTAATTCAATATATCTTGTGGGTCCCTAAAGACGTGTAACAAAGCGTAACCCAGTCCGATTAGTCTTTCTGTTTTTTCGGATTCAGGGGGTCTAGAAACGTGGAAAATTAATTTAATCCGCGATAGTCGGTTTGCACACAAAACTAATACCTTGCTAGGCTAACCCGGCAATCAGTGAGGTTGCACGAAAAATAATTTTTCAGAAAAAATGTTAATCGCTCAACATTTAGAACTCACGCATCGCACTTGAAATTTCCCATGATATCTACTGCTTTTGGCAAAATGAAAAAAATTGGCATTACAATTTTTTTTAGTCTGCCATTTCATAGGTGAACGTTAGGTTTACATTAGATTTGAGAAGACTATCTCATTTTTAAGATTTTACTTATGTTAGTTTTCCCCATGTAAATAAATTGGGATATTTTAAGTGCGATGCGAAACTTCTAAATGTCTAAATGTCTTTTTCCCACAGGGTTTTAAATTTGTCCAGGATTTTGTTCGGGTTTTTTCAAGCAGGATTTTTTAGTTTTTCAATACACCTTCTCATGTCGAATATTTGTTGGCCACACAAAGGCATCAAATAAATGGGACTATACTTTTTTTTATAATATCTTCGTGACAAATAATTTCTCACTATATGGATATTTGGAGATTAGTCTCTATTTTTGATGACTTTGTGTGTGCTCCAGTGTATTGCAGCCCGTGCAGAAATTTCCCCATCTTTCCCTATTTGAAGTTGAGTTCTGAAGGGGCCCCTATCAGAATATCTAGTCTAGAAAAAACTGATGGGGGCCCTAACGGGTTCTAGTGAAGAATACCATGCTTCGTATTGGTATGGCAAATCTATCTGTATCTAGTGGGGCCCCGACCAGAACATTCCTAAAATCTTATTCTTATTGCCTAAAGTATTAATTTGGATGCTTTTGACGGTTTTAGTATGCAGAAATAGTGTTTTTTTTGTGTGCATGTAAACGCTTTTTTCCGAAAACTTGATTTCGGGCACTATTGAACATTTTCTTCGGAAGCAGGCACGTATGTGTCAGTTAAAGTTAAGAGGTTATGTCCAGTACAGCTGTTCATTGCTACGCCAGAACTTTCAAGTTTTGTGTTTTCATTTCTTGATGTAATTTTGTATTGTGTTTGATAATTATTCTCCTCCACGATGGAAGAGGAAAGGCGCCTGCAAGAGCAGATACGATTTCAGAGCAAAAAGTTCTGCTTAATGCAAAAACTCGAACAAGAATGCGATGAGAGTGAGGTTATGATGTTTGGAGCTGCTCGCTTCGACGACCACGTAGAAGGTAAATAATGTATTATTAATTTCACATATTTTATTTCTACGAATATTTTAACAGTAAATATAATCTAATAATAACACAACATAAAAATAATATTCTCCTATATTATAATACAAAAAATGTCAAATAAGTAAATGCACAAAAATCGCGGTACGTACAAAAATCAAAATAAATCAATTATAGTAAATTAAGCAATTGGCATTTTTTAGTGTACTATTATTATTTCAGCTGCTATTTCCAATACACGTAAAGATTAAACAATCCACAATATCAATGAGAAAGACCTCCTCACGGAATTGAAAAATATTCTTCGCAACGCCAAGGACTGGGAAAGAGGGTGGAAACTACGAGCTGCTGTCGATAATAATAAGAATTAATAATATTATATTATCATATTACATTATTATTAATATTAAATCAATGGTAAAATCCTTTTATTTTTATGTTAGTGCAGAATATTATTCATCCCAATAACTTAAATCGTACACAGGGGCCCTGTAGGGGCCTCGCAGGGGCCCTTCTCTTTAATAGGGTTGTAGGCGGGCGACCCCCACTAGAACCCTACTAGAAAATCTAGTAGGCCCCCATGGCCACAGCGTTACGTTCTAGATGGGGGCCCGACTAGTTTTCCTCACGAGAGCCCGATTAGAGATAGGGAAAACTAGCCAGGGCCCCACTAGAGCCCTTTCGAAATTTCTGCACGGGAGCCGTATCGATTTGGCGTCACAAGTTGGAGAGTTTTACTTAAAATTAACTGGTTCTGATCTAGTCTTTTTCCCTAAATTTGTGCCAAATGAAAAATATTTTTATAATTTCATGTCAAATAATTATTTTCTGCTTATTTCTGTAAGTGTGATTAATTGCATTTCCTTTAAATTATACTTTTTAATATTCAAAGTGACAAAAAATAATAAAATACTTAATTTGAAATCTGAGGAAATTGATGGTTGTTTTTATATTTTTCTTTTTGGCCTTCCTTTTTAATTTTGTTTATCCCTTATTACAATTTCTTACCGCGCTGTAAAATAACAAAATAAACAAACTTTTCATACTATTCCCAGAAATGACGTTGGAATATTTAATTTTAGAAGACACAGTTGGACTGAAATACTCTGAGTGAAATTTAACAGACCTAAATTTTGAGTTTTTAATTAAATATTATATATTCTTTAATCAAAATTTATAATAAATATATAATTTTCACTTTAATTTGTGTTTTTGCCCCACGCCAATGAGGCAAAAGCCGGAGTTTATAAGGTTCATGTAAAAATCCTGTGAATCTAGTTTTCTCCTAAATTACAATATATAGATACGCGTCTGAAACTTGGCACAAACATTCATTATGGCTTGAGGAAGGTTTACCAATCACATTTACTTATTTAACCTCTATGGTTTGAATAAAGTAAGCACAGTTGAACAATATTTGTTGATACTGGAGGATTTGTTTCAATTAAATACGGGTTTCTCAATAATAATGTTGGAATTTATATAAGATCCTTCCGCGCCAATATATGACCTGTTAGAAATAATTGTTTACGATGACTCGGTGCACGTAATATAGTTTTAAGATGCAAAATCCTTTTTTTAGGGTTATGCGATGACACTCTTTCATGAAATTTACTTTATTCATCCATTGATGTTTGTTTATATGCAAAGGAAGAACGTTGGTCGAAAATCTAAGCCAGCTCAAAAGTTAATAAATTTTCTTAATAAAAAAAATACTAAAAAAAATTCTACGAAGAAAAAAAAATTGCAAATACGACACAAAAAATTTAAATAAGGCAAAAAAATATATTTCGACAAAAAACATTCTTAATTAAGTTATTAAGTTTTGAAAAAATATATATTTGAAAAATTTAAAAATTTGAAATAAAACTCCCAGTTATACGTGATCTTCACAAATAATAACGAAAAAGTATACAAAGAAAATAACTAAGTTATAAAAAAAATTTAAAAATTTGAAAAATCTCCCAGTCATAATGTTCTTCACAAGCATATAAATAAAAATATATATTTTAAAATACTCCTAAATAAGAAAAGTTATAATTAAAGAAAGAAATGTATTTCTACGCTACGCGCTCGGACACATTTGCCTGACGCTTTAAGCTCGGTTCCTCTAGGTTTTTGCACTTCGTGTGCTCGCTATTGCGCGCTTCGCGGGCTAGTACTCCCTAAGTAAGCTTCATCGTTATGACCTGCTTTTGGGTTAATTATATCAGTTTTACATAAAAAAAGAACTAATTCAATTAAGGTTCTATCGACCTTAAGGAACACATTCTCATCAAGACACTCGCGCTTCGCGCTCGATATTTGGTTTAAAAATAAAGTAAACTTCGCGCTCCACGCTCGTTTCTGTTCATCGTATAATAGAAACCCAAAAGTTTGAGCGCGCTTGCGGTGCGCGATTTGGTTGTCGCGCTTCGCAACGACCATATGTTATGTTCAATGTTCTTCAGATAAAAATGACTAAATTTGTATTTGATTTAAAATGAAGAAGGAAATTCCTTTACTGCAGCGTATATTTCCGTATCTTTCGAATAAATCATACAAGGAGAAATTTTTTTCCAACTATCTGAAAAGGGGAGAAAAAAAGTATTTAAGTCGTTTTTGGAACATATGTATATGATAAATTTTTAAATTATCATTGAAATGATTTGTGCTTCTGGGTTCAGGGGGTCTCAAAACGTAGACATTTGACAAAAACCGGGGGGCGGTTCAAATTTTACACAAATATAAAACCTTCTCTGGATGAGAATGTAAAAATACAAATTTTCAAGTACCATGAGCATTAATGATAGTTACTTTATTGTTTTAATCGTTAGAAATAGTATTGAGAACATAAAAAAAAATTAAATATTTAAAAAACGGACACACGAGATGAAAAAGACTTTAAATAAGCAAAGTTTTGATGAGAATGTGCCCACTTATCGGGCAGATTTTTTCACTGTTAATTTTATTTTTTACGATTAAAACAACAGCTACACATCCTATCCAAAAGTGACCAGTAACAAATTTGCAGATCTTTTTTGAGTGCACAATTTTTGTTCAATCATCATTTGTTGTATCTTGCCTAGTTTGACCGTAAAATTAAATTTGGACTTTTCATTATTTTTTGTGCAATGAGAATGTGAATTTTCGATTTTTTGAGGAAATTCAGAAAGTCGTTATGATCATCTTGTGGGGTGTGAAAAAAGAAACATTTTTCGTCTGCTGACTTTTTTCTATATTGTGCTTTGTTTCGCTTAAAATGTTAATTTTCTTTTTTTGGGAAGAATTTTGAAAATTCTATAACTCTTACAATTTTCTTTTTATGGAAAAAAGTCGTGAACATAAATTATTCGAGTTTTTAAGTAATACAGATAGCCGTACATCGAATTTCAGAATTTTGAAAAAAACTGTCTAAAAAATTTTGAAAATGCTCTTTCTTGTTGAATTTTCATCCAAACTACCTGGTTAGCGAACTCGATCTTTCTTCTTGACCCCTGAAACTGTGTGCGAAAGCACAATCCAATCCGATAAGTCTTTCGAAAGTTATCCGGAATACAGACGACGATGACAACGACAACAAGGACAGACAGACGACGACGTAAAAACAATTTTTCTGACTTGGAGGTCCTTAAAACGTCGACATTTGATGGAATCCAGGAAAGTCATTTTTCACATAAAATCAATACCTTCTCCTTATGATGAGAATGTAAAAATTTATCCACATCGGGGACGTTTACGAAGAAGCTCTAAAAGGGAAAGAAAGAGAAAACGTCTACCGTGTGGTTACATTTTTTCAATTCGGAAAAAGTTTGAGTGGTAATTTATTTAATTATTTTTGCATATTCAATAATTTCAAGTGTTTTTTTTGCATTTAATTCACTTCTGTAATGGTATCGTCAAAATTTGGGAGTTTTCGGCTTTAATATTCACATTTTTTAAAATCTTTTTATAATTATAATTTTTTTCATTGGGAGTATTTTTTTAAATATATTTTTATTTGTATGATTGTGAAGAACACTAAGACCGGGAGTTTTTTCAAATTTTTAAGTTTTTTTCTAACTTATTTAGATATTTTTTTGTATAATTTTTTTTTTAATGAATTTTTTATCATTTGTAAAGATCACGTATAACCGGGAGTTTTTCCAATTTTTTTAAAACATCTTATTGTATCTTGTGTCGTTTTATCCATGAATCTAATTATTTATTTTGAGTGTTATTTTTCATGATTAAAATAAAGCTACGCATATTGTCACAAAATAAGAAAAACACTTGATCAGAACCTTTTCATGTTGAATAGAGCTCTCCAATTATATCTTCTTATTGAATTGATTTATTAGTTATTTCAATTTCAACACTATCCAAGATTTGGATTTAACACTACTAATTTTCATTTATTGGTGCCTATTTCTGCGCCTTTTGAATAAGCCCTCTGCTTTGTACGTTTTTATGAAGCCCTCCCAGATAGCACAACAAATTCCGTAAAGATTTCTTGAAACTTGCAATGTAAGGTTGGAAATATTGCATTGAAAGGTTAGGGCAAGGTTCGGCCAATCAAGAAAACGTCCGTTTGTGAGGAATGTTGCACGGCAAGTTTCAGAACAGTTTGGAAGATTTATTTAACTTAATTCGATGAAAATTGTCGGTACCAGTGAAAAAAAAATTACCGGTACCGACAATTCTTTTTCCCGGTTTTTGAACCGTACATGAAATTCAAGGAATTCATGAATTTCGAGGAATTTATGAAAGGACCCCGCACAAAATACAAAGAAAAAAACGTTCAGTCGTTTGAGGTTGAACTGCCTGGAATGTATTCTTTAAGGTGTCCCGAATAAAAGTTCTCATGTGCACTAGGTCCCAAAAGTCCTTAAGTTTCGAGTTACAGGCACATATCAAGTCAGTATAGCGCTCAGAAAGTTGACAATCATATAATATAAAGATCATCAATTTATGACCTTCAAGTGCCTGTAATTCGAAACCTAAGGACTTTTCGGACCTAGTGCACATAAGAACTTTTGTTCGGGACACCTTAAAGAATACATTCCAGGCAGTTTAACCTCGAACGACTGAACGTTTTTTTCTTGGTATTTTGTGCGGAGTCCTTTATGGAATTCATGAAATTCAAGGAATTTATGGAATTCATGGAATGAAAGCAATTTATGAAATGTATGGAATTCATAGAATTCAAGAAATTTATGGAATATAAGAATTTATGGAATTCATGGAATTCACGGTGTTGATGAAAATCACGGAATTCAGGGAATTCACGGAATTCATGGTATTCAGGAAATGCATAGAATTCACGGAATTCATGGGATTCATGGAATTCATGAAATTCACGAAATTTATCGAATTCACGGAATTAATGACAACGGCCAAACCACGCTGAAAAAAACCAGTTCTCGTCAGATCACTGAAGTTAAGCAGCGTTGGGCGCGGTTAGTACTTGGTTGGGTTACCATTCGAGAATACTGCGTGCTGTTGGCACATCGTGGGTGTGGTGAGCCCAACTTGTAGTTATTTACTACAAGAAACTATCCACCTAGAAACACTACCCAAATCGGGTAGTGTTACGCCTACCCTGACAGGGAAATGGCTTAATGGTATACTAATGGGATTCACGTTTATTGCATTGGGACCTAGTTTCTGTAAATTAGAAGATATTGCACAAATTATTTAATTTGTGCAATAACTTTTCACAGACATTTACTATAGAGCCTATACTATCAATCCCCTACCCCTTTTCAACACTTCGTGAGGGCGGGAAGACACCCCTGTGTCTGGTCACAGAAATGATATTTCTCAAACCGCTACTACTTTCCAAAACTTCGTGGGGGCGGGAAGGCACCGCCGTGACTGATCACAGAAGTAATATTGGTCAAACCCCTACCCCTTTCTAATACTTCGTGGGTGCGAAAAGGCACCCCTGTGTATGGTCACAGAAACAACGTTTGTCAAACCCCTACACCTCTGCAACATCTCGTGGGGGCGGGAAGGCACCGCTATGACTGGTCATAGAAATAATGTTTCTCAAACCGCTACTCCTTTCTAAAACTTCGTGGGAGCGGGAAAGCACCCCTGTGTCTGGTCACAGAAATAATGTTGATCAAACCCCTACCCTTTTCCAATACTTCTTGGGAGTGGGAAGGCACCCCTGTGTCTGGTCACAGAAATAATGTTGGTCAAACCCCTATCCATGGGAGAAAAATTCATTTTTCAATATTTTTGCCGGCAGTCTAGCCTCTATCCTAATAATATTCTTTAAAAAAAAACGGTAAAAAAAGATTTGTCGGTACCGGTAATTTTTTTTTACCGAAACAGACAATTTTTTTTCTACCGGTACTGACAATTTTTTTTTACCTGTACCGGCTCTGTATACACAACCTTAAAAGCAAGACAATCATTTCTACAGTAAATGTCTGTGAAAAGTTATTGCACGAATTAAATCATTTGTGCAATGTCTTCTACTTTACAAAAACTAGGTCCCAATGCAATAAACACTTTGCGGTTAGGTTTCACTCACGGTTGATTGTAAGCAACTTTTTACAAACATTTACTGCAAAAATGATTGCCCTACTTTTAATGCATTTGGAGGCAGAATTTTCGAATTCATTTATCGATATAAGTAACAATTTTTACTTACCTTTTTATACAATTATTCTCTTTTTTAATTAGAATTCGTTGGCATATGACTGAAATGGCTTTGCCAGACCTACCAGCCCATAATATCAGTGCTACCATATTAACGATTTCAAAGTTCACTACATTTTCGCAAACTGAATATTTTTAAAGTCCCTAGAAAGGACCCCAGATCGAACTGGGCCGGAAGTCAAATTTATTACCGGAAGTTCCTATGCGAGTTTCACCCCCGTGCGTGGTTCCACTGTCGAAAATCGAATGAGAGGCGGGGTGGACAAATTACAAGACCACTTTTGAGTTTATCAAAATATTACGGTGTATTATTTAAATTATATTTCATATGTTCTGAGACAATTGAATGATCATTTGTTTAAAGGAGATACTTATACTTGATACAAAAAGGAATGATATAATTCTTCAAATTCATTCATACACATGTTTACTTCAGTATATATCATCCACGTTTAATACTTTTCAAAAGTCAAAAGAAAATCTTTTAACAACAATTTTTATTAAATTAATTTTAAATCCTGAGAATGGAAGTAAGAATAATTTATTCTCAATTCAAATTCACACTCGGCTTTGTCAAGTTCGATTTCTGCTAAGGGTGGATTTTCCCTCAAATTTGTCTGCAACAGGTACAAAAATATTTCAAAATACATTAATTTTCTTTAATGAAATGCGTAAAAATAACGCAATGTTATTATAATTTAAAATAACAGCGCCTATGCGCTAATTTGGGAATATATGTACGTATACGTATATGTGCGTATATGTGCCAACGGCCATACCACGCTGAAAAAACCCAGTTCTCGTCAGATCACTGAAGTTAAGCAGCGTTGGACGCGGTTAGTACTTGGATGGGTGACCATTCAAGAATACTGACATGAGTGCTGTTGGCACATCGTGGGTGTGGTGAGCCCACACTTGTAGTTATTCATAACTACAAGAAAAACCTAGAAACACTACCCGAATCGGGTAGTGTCACGCCTACCCTGAAAGGGAAATGGTTTAATGGTATATATATACGTATATTTTATTATGGCCTATGAAAACTATACTTTTGGCTTTAAAATGCATTTCTTCACGCCAATTGCATGATTGCCTGCATTAAATAGGAAGTTTCTGTTGTAAAATACAAATAATAGTTGACTGAAAGAAAAAAAAACATTTTCCATTCTATGACGAGCTGGAGACTATTTTGTTGAACTTCAATATTAATTTTTTAATTATAATTAATGAATAGTATCATTAAATAACTTAATTTTAAAAAATTCCCAAACTTTTGGAAGACTACCTATTGTTTTTAATTCTGAAAAGCTTTTTTAGTTAACAGATCTTCTCTCACAATGTACTCTTGAGTGATTAATGAAGGCAATTGTTATATTATCCCATATTTAAAAAAAAAATGAAAAACCAAAAAATAATTGAAATTTTCATTTGTTTTTTTATGTTTTTTTTATAAATATGGGAAATATTCATGATATGTGTGTCTGGTGGTATACTAGGAGCGTCAAAAAAACTACTGCGCAGCCATAGGTTCCATAGAAAACTACTGCGCACCGAATTAAGTTCAATAAATCTTCCAAACTGTTCTGAAACTTGCCATGCAACATTCCCTCACAAGCGGACATTTTTTTGATTGACCAAACCTTGCCCTTGCCTTTCAATGCAATATTCCCAACCTTACATTGCAAGTTTCAGGAAATCTTCACGGAGTTTTTTGTGCTATCTGGGCCAATTCATATTTTTTTGCATTTAATAAATATTGACTGAAATGTAAAACATGATTCTTTGAAGTAATTAATATTGTTTTCTTCCAATTAGGAACATATCTTTTTCGCTCAATGAAATATTTCATAGCTTCAAATAATAATTTGGTATAATCAGAATATTTCTTTGCTATTAGAATGTTTCAGTTCACTGGAAACATAAAGCAATATTCATTTTTTCGTTTTTACTTCAAAATATGTGAGACAACAAGTCTTGCCTTGGGCAGAATCTTATTACACCTCAAATTTTTTGATTGATATGCACTCATTTTAAGCATTTGTTTTTAGTGTGAATTTGCTCAGAACAATTTTTATTATATTTTTCAGTGCGCAAAAAATTAGTTGAATGTGTATAGAACTCCGTATGTAAAATTTTTATATTCCAATTGATTTTTAATATTCAACATAGTATAGGCGATTTTCCAATACAGATAAGGTATAAAAAAATTTTAGTTTGGCGTACAATTTTTTAATACTTTTGAAAAATTTGTCTATCCATTTTGGATCAATGAAAGCCAAAATTAGTTTACCTTTATAATAATTTGCTTCAAAAAACAATTATGTTTACACGAATTTTGGTAAAAAATAGTAGTTTATATATATATATATATATATATATATATATATATATATATGTATATATAATTTGAATGGGGAGCAGATATAACCTGCGCGTTACACAGTGATCCTGAAAATAGGTAAAACGATATTCTTCTGAGTGAACTTCACGAAAAGTTGCATCACTCAGGAAAATATCTAGAGTGCAAACTCCACAGCCTCCCACTAAAATCTCTAACGCGAATAGTGGGAAGAAGGCACGCCGCGAGGCTACAAAAAATCTTGCGCAACGAAAAACGAGGAATTGGAGGCTTGCGGACGAACCGCAAGGATCAATGCGGAAGCAGTACTTCGGGAATGGCTTGAGATCCCTCTTTCTCTTGAACTGTCCCATACTGTTCTCTAGACTCTAGAGTAAAGAATTTTGTGAGCGTTCAGACTCTCTTAACATTCTTTGAATATTTTGATCCTTGTGAGAGTTACTCAAACCATACTAGCTGTGAGCAAATCTTTGAATGTGATGTTTTTTTGTCACCTGATAAATTTGATGATCTTTATATGCTCTCTATTTTTTGACAAATTCTACTATATGACCCACTGACGAGTAGAGCGAGTTTCTCGTATCCTAGTCCAGGAGGTGACACATAGTAAAATTTTCATATCTATATAAAGGATCGTTAAAGCCTTAGGAGCAGACTGATTGTCTTATCCTTCTCACCTGGTTCAGAAAGGCTATAACATAACTTTATAGAATCGAGCGCATTTTTTTCGAAATTCTATTCAAATTACGCGAAAATTCCCTCTGAAAGGAAAACTTCATCGATCTTGAGCCACAAATCCTTCAGAGATTTTTCTCTCTCTCTCTCTCTCTTTATTTTAGGAGATAGCTTTAGCATTCCGAAATCCTGCCTCGAAAAGGGGAGATTTCACCTTAAACGACGAAAACAAATTATAGACTCAAGGGCAGCGACCCTAATCCTGTGCCATTGACGCGCCTGCGAAGGAGAAAAATGTATGGCCATCTGGGTCAGGAGTTGAGGCTCCGTATTATTCAAAGGCTTAGTCCTAGGACCCATAATCATGAAAGCTTAAGAAATAAAGGCAAGAATATTCAGATAATTTGTACAAGGTATTGTTAGATTAGTTTCTCACCTTCCCTAAAGGATAAGATGTTAGATAGATTGAATAGATTTAAATTGAATACGAAAATCCCTTCCGAAAAAGGGGAAAATGTGAAAAATAGAATTAAGATTATCGAACAAATCGAATTTAATGTGTGTTACTTCTAAAGAATTAAGCCACGGTTACGAAAACAAATAAAATAAAAATGAATTTTAAGATATAAAACCAGGTATACCAATGTATCAATACCAAAGACTACATGCTAGAATTGAAATTGAAATTTTGTTTCTTTAATAAGCGTAAGATTTGGTCAGGCGCAAATACGTAAATATAGTCAGAGACTAGGAATAGGGATCTGTATGTTCTTAGCTAGCGTAGGCATTTTTGAATGAACACTATTTGTTTAACAGAGAATCTCACTTTTTCTCTCATGCTGACCCTTCTCTTCCTTGGAGTTCTATGATTGAATTAGAAATGCGTAATATTAATCAAAATTAATAATTAATTAGTTAAGGGCGTAAAAATTGCCTGTTACAATTGGCGCCCAACGTGGGGCATGAGAAGTTGAAAAAAAGTAAGATTCTTTTCTCAGATTTAATTCAAATGGATAAAAAAAAATTAGTCGAGTCTTTCTTTAGTGGCGACGAAAATTTTAAGAAAGTTTACTTACCTCCTCCTACCAGCCAGAAAATAAAAAATTAGCCAAGACGGTTGCAGCATGGAAAGGCTCGACAAATGTCTTGCCAAACGGCAATGATTAAACCTTTTTACTTTCGCCCGCACACTGAGCGAAAATAAAAAGGTTTAATCATAAAGAGAGACAGTTAGTATAAATGTGAAAAAAATGTCCAAACGAGTGCTACGAATAGTGTCTCTTACGAGCAATACATTCTGATTATCGAGTGTGAAGGACGCATTACTGTGGTATACAAAACAGAAATTTTCTTTCGCGAGTATTATACCATTCCACCGTAGGTACACGATCGCAACCTTGTGGCAGTGTTGAATCGTGAACAGCATCGATAGTGAATAAATGGCGAATGAAGACAGTTTCAACCACTAGACGAAAACTTTAAGAAAAGACTCGAGAGTGGAATTGATCTATGATCAACGTCGATGAAGTGAATTTCCCTTTAGTTCTTCAAACTATAGAGATGAGGAGAAATAATTTACGTTCATTTAAAATGGTGAAACAATCGCCAAGCGGAAGTGACACACAAGAAGATTTGGAGGCCACCATTTGCAACGTCACTACGGAAAACATGGAAGAATGACCCAGCACCTCTCAGTCACCACAGGAACAGAACTCGGAATACATGTGGACTCTAATCAACCAACGATTGAAAGAATAGGAGAGGAGGACACAAAAAATCGTGGGGGAGGAGAAACGACATCTCGTGCAACAAATAGATGAACGTGAAAAAGCCCTACAAGTAAAATTAAAGTCGTTAGAAACCAACATCAGTCGGTCATTGGAGGCCACGACAAATGTCACTTAAAGTATGGAGGAAAGGGAAGTGAGAATGCAGGCCCAACTTAACAGGTTAGAATCCGCCCACGCTAGGGTAGCTGAGCGAATCACTGACAACCTGACGAGCCAGCCCAGTAACCCCGCTGTGGATATCAACCCAAACATCAAGTACCTGTTGCCAGAATTTAATGGGGAGGGGAGCCCCATGAGGTACCAACGCCAATTAAGGCAGTACTGGGATGTGGTACGTCCCTGAGCCAGCGACACAGACTACCTGATCGAGGAATCCCTTCTCGGCCCTCCGAGTGATTGGTGGCTGGTTGTAAAAAGGGATGTATCAGATCTCGAAACTTTTGCTCTGAAGTTTCAACAAAGGTACTGGAACGAGCACATCCGGCATTAGATAAAAAAGAAGCTGGAATTCGGTCACTTCATACCGTGTAAAGACAAATGTCGCGCGAAATAGAATATGCCATAATAGGAAGATGTATTAAACAATGTAAGCAGCTAATCGAACTCCTGGAGGAGTTCGACAAGATTGGAAGCACGAATACAGGATATACCGACAAGAGAAATGAAAACAGCACACCCCGAGAGGCGAATCCCAGTTATACTGGTGATTGGACAAATGGAAATCCCGGAAATAATTATCCCAGAAATAACAAACCTGGAAAAAACGGAGCATGGACACAACCACAGCAAAATGGAAGTCGGCCAAACAACTACAACGGGTCGCGACAAAACAATGGCTCAGGGGGGAAGCGTGCCCCATATAATTAAAATTCGTGGAGAGAACCCCCAAATCAAACTCCTTTCAAAGTACAAAATTTGGAGGTTGACTCACAACACGAACAAGAAAAGGAACGGTACCCTCCTGGAGAAAACTATGACGCGGGAAACGAGCCGGAGCCACGTCAATAAAATCCACAATCAATGAAATTGACGTGGCAACGGACATCACTTACTACGCAAACATTCTCACCAATACGCGGAAGGATCTCATGGAGGTGGATAAAGGGGCGATACCCAGGCCTAGATCAAAATGCTATACGGCAAATGTGCAGATTGCCGGGATAGTCACAAAGGCGTTAATTGACACAGGCGAGGAGATTACCTGCATCTCAGAAGAATTTTTAAATGGTAATCTCGAACAATTCAGCCACTGCCCCAGCCTATCGCTGGCAGGTATAGCCGTAGCAGGGCCAGTGGGAGGCAAAGCAGTGCGGCTTAGGAAACAAATATACGCCGACGTGCAGATACCGGATACGACAATTCAAGTAGCAATTTTGATTGTACCTCGCCTTTTTCGCACCTGTATTATAGGGATTCACGTGTTAGATGAATATCGTGCCAACATTAACCTCGACACGAAGACATTGACCTTTCCATATTCAGAGGGTCAACCGGCAATCCGAATAGTACAGGATGAAACAACAACGAGACATAACAGTCTCAATACCATAAAAACAATGATGGAAGGAGAAGTTCACGAAGAAGGGATACAAAATCGCGATGAAATATCAAAAAATGAAGAACTACCTCTGGAAATCACAAAAAAGTTTTGAGAGAGTAAAACAACTTTTTGGCACTCCAATAATGCTTTACTTACCGGATCCAAGAAGGATTTACTGCATGAAAACAGACGCCAGTAATTATGCTTCAGGCGCAGTTTTATATCAACTAAATGAGAAGGAAGAGAAAGAAATCATCACGTTAGCGAGTCGTACACTCAAAGGACCAGAATTAACATACTTCACCACGGAAAAGGAACTTCTAGCGATAGTGTGGGCACTATACAAATTTCGTACCTATTTACATGGTGCCGAAATAATTAACCGCTCGGATCATCTCGCGCTGGCATTTTTTAAAACGTGCAAATTTGTCAATGCGCGACTCACACGGTGGATTCTCGCGATCCAAGATTACAATATAAAAGTAGAACACCTCCCAGGAAAAGACAATGTAATGTCCGACATCTTAAGCCGATTACAGGACAAAGAAAATTATTTAAAAAATCTTGGAGAAACCCTAGTTATAATAAACGCCTTAAACTATGAATGGAAGCGAGAAGTGGAACAAAGGATTCGTGAGATACCGCAACAACAGACGGATGAGAAGATTCAAGATCTAATGAAAATTACGCGAAGGAATCTAAATGAAAAAACACGCTTCAAGATTCTCAACGAAATATTATACCACACAGACGGGGCGTTCCAACACATCTATGTAGCCAAGGAACCTATGAAAATGCTCATATGGGAGTGTCACGCCTCTTATGGCCATCCAGGAGCGGAAAAAACCTATAGGATCCTCAGAGAATCATTCTACTTGTCACGTATGGCAGAAATGACACGGCCAATCATCGCCACTTGCCACTCTTGTCAACGCAATAAAATCTCCACGCAGGCGCCGCAAGCATTTCAAGAACCAGTCCTAACTCAGGAACCATTAGAACTTATATCCAATGATTTTTTTGGCCTCTAACCAATACAAAATTTGGATATGAGTATCTCCTCGTGATGATAGATACTTTTTCAAAATTGACGAAATTATATCCAATACGCAAAGCAACGAGTGAGATCGCCATCAAAAAGCTTGATGAATTCTCTGAGCTAATTGGTAAACCGCAAAAGGTGCTCTCTGATAGGGGAACACAGTTCACCAGTCAGAAATGGAGACTAGCACTAAATGAACGGAAAATAAGAATGATATTAACATCGATACTCCACCCACAGGCCAATATGGTGGAGAAAGTGAATACGGAGCTCGCAAGACTCTTTAGGACACTCCTACCTCGAGATAAACACAGATCGTGGTTCGCCGAACTTGACAACATAGAAACGATTTTAAACGAATCGTATCATGAGACTACGTAAATCACACTTCATGAAGCCCTGTGGGGAAGGAAGCCGAAGAGATGGTGGACGCACCTGCTACCCCCTACGGCGCCCCACCCTATGATGAATCGGCAAGAGCAAATCATCGTGCTGCACGAAACAATCAAAACGAAACGTGAAAAGCAATTAGCCAGATTGAATGAAGACAAGAAAGGCGTTACCTTCTTCGAGGGGGAGTGGGTACTCGCAAAGGCCTGCAACGTATCGCACGCAGCGACAGGTACCATGGCGAAATTCGTGGCCCTATACGAAGGGCCATATCGAATGAAGAAACCCACTTTGACGTGTCTATCCAGTGAAATTTGGACGATGAAACCGAAAATCCGGACAGGAGCGTCACTCACAACCATCTTATCATCATTGCCGAATCTCGCTCAATCAACGAGACGAATAAAAAGGCAATCAGGCCAAAAAATACCACCGTTTCGGAAGTTAACGTTCCAAAACCCGAAATCAGGAAGAGAGATAAAGGAACGGGAGCTACAGGTTGCGAATCTTCAGTGCAACAGCCATCAGCGAGCTCTGCACAGCCATCAACGAGCGCTGTACATACAACGTCGCCACGGCCATCGAAGAGCAGTATACGCATCGTCTTACGACAGCCATCAACGAGCGCTGCACCGCCATCAACTAGCGCTACAAACACAGCGTCACTACAGCCTTCAACGAGCGCTGTACACGTGACGTCGCTACTGCCATCAACAAGCGATGCGAATTCCAACCGACAACTTGAAGGAAGACAGCGACATTGCGGCCGAGTTCCTCCAGGAATTAAAAATAAATGTGCTACAAGTGATTGACCTGAACATCCAGGAACCACCAAAGGAAATAAAAACACAACGCGCAGAAAGTCCTGAGAGTGAAGCCGAGAAAAATTGGAAGAAAATAATAGAAGAGAAAAGCAGAGCTAAACCACGCAGAGGAATGTACGAGATCAGGAAGATCCGAAACGACGCTTTGGTCGAACGAATCTTCACGGACCGTAATTTACGACCCAAGAAGAGGCCCCATGGAATAAATGAAAAGGAAAACGGACCAGCTGCTAAAATAAATGATGTAAAAAATTGGAAACGAATCCAGGCAGAATTGCAGGAAAGATGCCTTCGAACACTGCAACCCGAAAACCAACCTGTCCAAGGGAATGGCAGGATAGTCAACGAGGCACCAGTGGTAGTAAATCATGCCATAATGAAGGGATCAAGTGGTCGATCGTGGGAACCGATCACCGAGCCTGCAGAATTGCGGGATATTTACAAGCTATGAACCCCGGCCCAGGCATGGACAATAACTACGGGGTGGGCCTTCAAATAAGATAATCATTCACGGAATCCTGATCTGAACAATAAGGAGGAATACAAGAAAGTTGTAAAGAAGATTCCAGGAAAAATTGAAATCATCACGCTTGATTAGGCCGAAGAACTGAGTATCGAGTAAGTTTTTGTAATTTTGTTTACTTTCACCTGTATGTATACCATTAAGCCATTTCCCTTTCGGGGTAGGCGTGACACTACCCGATTCGGGTAGTGTTTCTAGGTTGATAACTTGTAGTAAATAACTACAAGTGTGGGCTCACCACACCCACGATGTGCCAACAGCACTCAGTTTTCTCGAATGGTCACCCATCCAAGTGCTAACCGCGCCCAACGCTGCTTAACTTCAGTGATCTGACGAGAACTGGTTTTTTCAGCGTGGTATGGCTGTTGGTTAATTAATAACCTGTAATTTTAGATTTAATCAGTGTGCTAATTTCCATGGGGAGCAGATGTAACCTGCGCATTACACAGTGATCCTGAAAATAGGCAAAACGATATTCTTCTGAGTGAACTTCACGAAAAGTTGCATCACTCAGGAGAATATCTAGAGCGCAAACTTTACAGCCCCCCACTAAAATCTCTAACGCAAATAGTGGGAAGAAGGCATGCCGCGAGGCTATAAAAACTCTTGCGCAACGAAAAACGAGGAATTGGAGACTTGCGGACGAATCGCAAGGATCAAAACAGAAACAGTACTTCGGGCAGCGACCCTAATCCTGTGCCATTGGCGCACCTGCGAAGTAGAAAGATTTAAGACCCTCTGGGTCAGGAGTTGAGGCTCCGTATTAAAAGGTATTATTGTTAGATTAGTTTCTCACCTTCCTCAAAGGATAAGATTTTCGATAGATCGAATAGATTTAAATTGAATACGAAAATATCTCCCGAAAAAGGGTGAAATGTGAAAAATAGAATTAATATTATGGACCAAATTGAGTTTGATGTGTGTTACTTCTAAAGAATTGAGCTACGGTTACGAAAACAAATAAAATAAAAATGAATGTTAAGATATAAAACCAGGTATACCTATGTATCAATACCAAAGACTACAGGCTAGAATTGAAATTGAAATTTTGTTTCTTTAATAAGCGTAAAATTTGGACAGGCGCAAATACGTAGATATAGTCAGAGACTAGGAATAGAATCTGTATTTTCTTAGCTAGCGTAGGCATTTTTGAATAAACACAATTTGTTTAACAGAGAATCTCACTTTTTCTCTCATGCTAACCTTTCTCTTACTCAGAGTTCTATAATTAAATTAGATATGCGTAATATTAAACAAAATTAATAATTAATTAGTTAACGGCGTAAAAAGTGCCGGTTACAATATATATATATATATATATATACTATTAAAAAAAAAGGTTAAATAAACACCACAGGGTTCCACTGAGAGCAACTGCAATCGAAAATGACACACGCTCCCAGTAGAACCGCCGTATATCACACTTATGGCCACGTCTCACAACCGTGAGATGAGTGGTCACAGGCAAGATGAAATCACAACGACAGGCCGGCGGAACCCTCGTGTGTCTTGAGGACACGGAACGACCCAAGGATAACAGCTTTCTGCATCCATCTCGCAAGTGCCTTGGCATATTTGTGGCACGCGGGTATGGCTTCAAGGTTACGAACCAGTGATAGTTTCGCAACTCCGAGAGGACCTATCACAAGGACAATTACTTGTACCGCATATTTTGGGTACAGTCGTTGCAGCTCTCTTTTAAGGTCTTGATACCTCTTCTCTTTTTCTTTCTTCTTTGCAGTGATGTTGTATTCGGATGGAGCCGAGAATTCGATCACGAATATGGTTCGTTTCTCGAAGTCTTAGAGAACAATGTCAGACCTCGAGTGCGCAACAGAGACTGCTGCCCGAAAATCGTAGTTCCAGAAAATTTGGCACTTCTCGTTTCGGACAATTGACTCTATCTTCCTTGGAGTGTTCGATAGGGCAGGGTCGCGACCAACACAGTAAGAGAAACAAAGATGGTAATAAAGCACTCTTAGGGCCGCAATATGTCTATAGATATACGTCGTTTCTGCGTGGGCCGGACACGCTCTGCACCTGAATTAAGCCCTGATGATTTGAAGAACGCAAAGGTTTTCTCCTTCGACAAGGACTGTTTTTCTACATTTTTGTGAAAGCTTCCGTGCATTTTCTTGTCGAGTAGCTCTTGGTGAAAATTTTCAACCTCTGCTTTCTTCACTTTGGTTTTTAGAAGTGAAGCATCTAGATGAAGTAATGCACTTCCCTCACTTCTGATGTTAAAATTCAGGCCAAGAGTCTCGGCCGCTTGCTCCGCGGCTTTGTAAAGAAACGGTCCTTCGCCAATCATCTCGTGGTCTCTGACCATTTTCAGGAGAGGATCTCTGCCATTCGCAACGATGTAAGCTATCCTTAGAACGATTCGGTTGTGAAGTCACTGGAGATTCAGAAGTCCGCGTCCGCCTTGACGGCGTGAAATGTATAATCGCGGAACTGACGAATTGATATGCAAGATTTTATGCATATGCAAGACGGCAAACATCTTAGTCGCAGATACCTTGTTCAACGCCGATAGATTGGAAGACCAAATCTGTAAAAGACGATGCTTGTAATCTTCCCTCTCTTCAGATTAATTTAGGCACACTTTTCCGAATCAAAGTCCATTCCAATCTCTCCTGTGTAGCTCTTGACGATATTTATAGAAGTTTGAAGTTTGCTTTCACCAGAGGTATAGATCTTCAGGTCATCCATATAAAATACATGAGTGACTCTATGCTCGCGCTGATTAGTGTCGCCACAGAGGTATCCAGGAGAATTTCGTAGTGCGAGAGATAGAGGCAGAAGTGTGATGCAAAAAAACAAAGGGCTCATGGTTTCACCTTGAAAGACGCCCCTCTGGAAGGTGACGTTGTTCGTTGTCACACCATAATTTCTAGATGAGATAGTAAATCTAGTTTTCCAGAGGCATCAATCTCTCTATGCATGTCACTATGTGTGGATGTACCTTCAAGCTTTCCAACAGACAGCTGATAAGTCTATGACAGGTTCTCTCGACAGCCTGCTACACGTTTCTTCAAGCCACGTTGTTCGCACATCTCTCGGCATACAGGCTCAATTCGTCAAACAATCCTGTTGTTTAGGATAGCTGTAACGATCTAATACAGTGTGTTCAAACAAGTTATTGGCCTGTAATTCTCTGGGTTGGATAAGTTGCCTTTTTTCGGCGGAAGTATAGTGCGTCCTAACACCAGCCCCTGCGGAATGGGCGTCGCCGAATTTAAATATGAGGTGAATTGGCGGGCCAAATGTTGGTGTGTAAAAGTAAACTTCTTTCACCAGAAGTTCTTGATACAATCTGATTCAGCAGCGGAAAAGTTCTTTGTGCCTCTAAGTGCTTTCTCCATCTCTTCGGCAGTGATTGATGGACATTCCTCCTTAGATTTTATGAGGTTGTCGCAAAACTCCTTGAAGCGGATGATATTGTCAGAATCTTCTTCCAACTCTAGTGTTTTCAGGATCTTGTACACCTCTCTTCAAAAAGTCTCTACCTCCTTGGGTTTGGGTGGATTTTTTACAGAAACAGGGAGATCGCTGAAGAGGCGCAATGGCTCAGCGAGAAACTGTTCATTCTCTCTGATCCATCTCTCCCTCTTATGTATTCTCCTCCTTGCGTCAGATAACAGCCGTATTTTGTCAACAATATGCTCCTTGATTGTCAGCAGCTTTGACTTGTTCAATGTGTGATTCAAGATCCTTAGTTCTTGGGCGAACTTTCGGACCCTTTACGTGAACGGTCTACCATTTTTTATGTAGTCAATCACACATTGAACACGAGACGCATTCTGTCTTGCCCATTTAATCTTCTTGTTCAGTTGATGCAAGCGTCTTTTGGTCTTTTGATCCATCGTCGGTTTTAGCCTTCGATTTGAATCAGCCAAAGCTCTCGCAGCACCATTAAATGAGCAATTGATGGTGCAGAGGTGGGACTCTTGCGAGATATCTCTACGAAAGAAGGCATCCAGCAAGATCTTGGGGCTTAGGAGGAACTTGCATGGTAATGTTCCTCCTTGTACTGAAATCGTTATCATCTCTCAGAAGGTGCCTGCTTTCTGCGGTTGGTCTTAATGTCGCTTCCTCATCTATATATCTATATATATATGGTGACGGGGTAATTCGTACCCCGCAGCAATAAAATTAAACATCTTGAAATTTAGTTTCAAATTTGATGTGGGATATGAATTTAGAGTCACGAATCACATTCACGAGTTTTCTGATAACATTTACGATACTAGCCACTTTGGACCGAGACTTGAGTAACTAAATCAAATGTAAACAAAACTTAAAAATAGTAAAGGAAGTATTAGCCTAGAACATGAGAGTTCGACGGCTAATACCAACGAAAGATGTTAAAAATACGAACTTCAATTAGACACGCAATTACGACATTATATTCAGTATTATCAATAAAGTATTATCTCAAATAAAACAAGAAACTCATCACCTGTCGAGACTAGGGAGGTTAGGTCATCCAACCGGAACCAATACTTGCCAGACCACGGGGTTCCAATTTATAACAAGTTCAATATTTCTTCTAATTTTTTGTTCGTACTATTTTATTCGTTTCATATTTCAACTCGAGTGGCAAGGGTGGATCAAGCACCCCACACAACAATAACAACTGTCAGCTTAAACGAGGGTGCCTGCAGTGGAGGTCTGCGGTCGCCAGGGACTAAGAAGAGGAGATTTTCCTGGCGCATGCGTAGTGGACGGGATTCCCGCATATACAAGAGCGCTCGGAAAAACAAGGATCAAGCTGGCGCAGAGAATCTGCGCGGTGAGCCGAGTCAGTCACCCCTGGACCATCGACTATCGGCAGACCTCAAAGTTCTGAGTGGCACAGAACGCACCCCGACTATGCGCCACCACGCTGCGGGTTACCGAACCTGGCGGTTGTCCTTTTCCTTCGTTCGTCCTCTCACTCTGTAGTTCTATGCTCGTACTCGAGTGGCGCTTCGACTCCTGTGAGAGGGAGATCGGGGACGCCACTCTAAAAATTCATTCGAGATTCTGGACTCGAAGCGAGTGCCTCGCTGTTAAAAATTTAACTAAAACTTCCAAAGGAATTGATAAGGAAATATTGCAATCCGAAATGAATGGAATGAGAGGACGATCGAGAGGAGGGCGAGTACTGCCAGGTAGGTCACTCATTGTTTCTCTGTCTTAAAATCTAATTTCATTTTGGTATTCAACGTCGTGTGTCGAATCAGTAGACACACGCTGTTGAAATTTGTCAATTGCTGACCTCCGTCAAGGTCAAAGCTTCGAGTCATTCAGTGAGATGTTGATTTACAATGGAAATGCCTGATTTCATTTTATATTAATTCTGAGTGGGACGAAGGTCCACTCTGCATGAAAATGGTAGTCCGTGCTTGGTTAATTATAAAGAACTTATTGACTTCAGTGTTACTTTCGTGAGTGGGACAAAGACACGCTTGTATAAGATTTTGAATTACATGTAGTCTGATCAATTGAATTTATTAGTTAACTATACCAGCGGTTAACATTAACATGCCCACTTTCAAATGACTTCACCCCCCCCCCATTAATCTAATAGTCAAAAATCACTCATTATATATATATATATATATATATATATATATATATGTGGAATATAATAATGATTATAACCGTATTCAGAACTTTATTTCTCCGAATTTGAAAACACAAAAGCTGAATCTTCTTGAAACTTTTCCACATATATATTCTGTTTTAAGCTTTATTCTGCTACATGTTTGGACTTTGGAGCTGACCTACATTCTAGATGGATGAATATTTACGCAATTTGATTGTTTCATTTCATAGAAATCTATTTAAAAAATATGTACATGAATGAGAGCTAAAAATTTTTAAATACTTTTTTCATGTTTCGAATGTTTAGATAATACAGTGCAATATCTCTCACTATGTCTCTTCTTTATAGAATTTTTTTTTAATATAACCCTTAATTCTAAAATATATATTTTTAGCTATAAATAATTTTAACTTACTCAATATTCAAACAAGAATTTTAAGATAGTTTGTAATTTACATAACAGAGCAGTGAAAGTTACCACATTTACAAAAAAAAAGTAAACTCCTATAGTGTTTCACATTTACTTGCATTTTTTGCCTTAAATTTTGGGATCATTTTGTTTTTCATGAGAAATCCTCTCACATATGACGTAAATAATAATACAAGTTTGTAAAAACAATTTGTACAAATTCGCAGATGATACATTAAGTTAATATTTTAACGCTTCTTGTTTAAATTCTATAATAAACAAATCTTTATGAAACTGAAACAGAAATATTGGACTCGATTAAACGAAAAGGTCAAAAATTAACTTGTTTTGTTCAAACATGGCAAATTGTCCAAAAGGATACAGAGAAAAATTTTAGAAACCCTTTAGCGTATCGATAACATAATTTTTAATCTCGTTTTTAACACATTCATTTCCTCTATGGAAGAAAGGATCTCTATGAACGGGCTCTTCTGGTATGTATGTATGATTGCAGTATGGTAGAAGGGTGAAAGAGCCTAGCTAACACGGGCCTTCAGGATCCCTTGGTCGAGGTTCCTCTTGGACCGATATTCAGTTTTGGAATCGGGACGGAAATGACCTGCAGTCCGCACAGCGACCAAGAAATAACCCTCCGTTGGTATGATGGCCTACGAACGGGTATTCATTGAATGTCTCGCTCAATGTGGTCAACCCCCCCTAAGCCATGGGTGTAGAGTGATCGTGCCCGTTGCATTTGGCACCTAGGGCTATAAAGGTGTCCTAACGGCTTTTCCGGGATACCGGACGACCTCCCCGAGTAAGTAGTGTAAGTAGCATGCGGGCCTCTGCAGGGGTGACACTTTTGTTTCCCTAGCTGCTCGTGGCTGAAACATTGGCAACCACGACGCCGAAAACCAGCACCGAGGCTCAGAAAAGAGGGAGGAGCTCAGAAGACACCCCACCGGGGGGAGGGGGGGGGGAGCCTATGAAGAGGCACAAGACAGCCCAGCAACCGGCGAACAAAGAGTCGTCGGGGGCTGGACTGACAGCTGCCCAGAGGACTAACCCCCTGACGGAGGTGGTGGCGAACACGAGCTACCCAACCTCACTGCTCACTGCGGGGCAGTTTGAGCTCTTCAGGGAGGTCACCTGGAGGGCGCTCGAAAGAGTGTCCCCGGATCAATGGCCGAAATTCGAGACCTCCTTCTGTAGTGGAGGGGTCTTCGTATGTGTCGCAGCCAACCCAGCGGCTAAAGATTGGCTACATAACACGGTGGCTAAGACTAGGCCCTGAGAAGGCGCAGACCTCAAATCAGGTGGGGTTGAATGGCCCCAGAGGATGACTAGGGATACGGCGTGGTTCCCAGGCAAACTGGAAGACCCGTCTGTGGTCCTTCGGCGGTTGGAGGGATTCAAACCTTTACTTCAGACAGAACGCTTGCGAATTGTCAGGCACGACAGGCCTCAGAAGCAAGACACAGCGGGAGGTATCCAGCACCTCCAAGTTGTGCAAATTCCTGAGTCTCAGACGAGGGCTCTTGTGGTCCTCAACAACAGGCCCTTCTACCACTTTGGACAGTTCAACTGAAAGGTTGCCGGCCAAGGACAGGAGGAGCCTGTCGGGGCAGAGGAAGACCGGGAGCAGACCTGAAATGACTGCTGCTGGCCTAACCATTACCCAAATCAACTTGTATCACAGCAAAGGTGCCTCTGCGCTTCTGAAGATGGGCATGGCTGCGAGGCATACAGGTATCACGCTAATCCAGGAACCTTGGTTAGTTCGAGAAACGATAAGGGGATTAGGGGGGTGGGGCTGTTTTTTGTTACAGGAACCCCAAGGCGTCCAAACCAAGAGCCTGCATACTGGCGAAGGGAGTCAACGTTGTTCCGCTGCTTGAGTTATGTTCGAGAGACCTGGTGGTGATACCCACAGATCTTGAAGGAATAGGGAAGCTAGTCATGGAATCGGCATATTTTCCATATGACAGCGATAACAACCTGCCAGTGGAGTTACGTACACTGGTGAATTACTGCAAGGTAAGGGGTCTTCCTCTTCTGCTAGGGTGCGATACTAATTCCCACCATACTTTGTGGGGCACCTACGACATTAACTCAAGAGGTAATGGTCTATTGGAATACCTAATCACTACTAATTTAGATATTCTCAATACGGGCAGTACCCCGACGTTTCGTAACTCGGTCAGAGAGGAAGTCATTGACATCACTCTCTGTACCGCTAGTTTTAGACACAATGTCAAGAAGTGGAGAGTTTCAGACGAACCCACTCTCTCAGATCACGCACAGATAGAGTTCTAGTTGGAATACTTTGTACTCGCGGGCCCTAAGTGGGCCAGAAATCCAGGAAGAACGGACCGGGGCCACAAGAGCCATCAAATCTACTTACGAAAGTAACTGCCGACCCAGAAGAGTCCGAAAGGCTGGGGACACACACTGGTGGAACGGGAAATTAGAAGAGCTTCGCAAGGAAACCAGAGGGAGGTTTAGACGTGCCAGTACTGGCAAAGCGGATGAGCTATGGACCTCATTCAGGACGATGAGAGATGAATACTTGTGTGCAATACGTGAGGCGAAGCAACAAAGCTGGACCAACTTTCGCACAGGCATCGAGAAAGGTGCAGAGGCAGTTAGACTCGAGAAGCTGCTTTGTCGAAACCCGGATGCGATTCTCGGCACGCTAAAATTGCCCGACAGGGGATACGGAGCGTCGGACGAGGAGACCTTGGGTCACCTGATTAAGGCACATTTTCCGGGCTTCATAAGGTCTGGAGAAAAGAGGGCGACACCAGCGAGGCAACCAAAGCCGCCTGTGGCCCGGCTACGTCCGAAACGGCGGCTAGTCAACCAGATTGTTACTCCTTTCAGGGTCAGGTGGGCCCTGAAGTATTCCAGTCCTCACAAGTCTCCTGGTCTGAATGGAATATATCCGGTCCTCTTACAGAGGGCGGGAAAGATCATCATAGGAGAGCTCGTGAGACTTGCTAGGGCTTGTCTGACGCTGGAATATGTCCCAACGGCATGGAGACGTATGAAAGTAGCCTTCATTCCGAAAGCATGCAGGATCGGTTATACTTCATCCAAGGATTTCCGTCTCATAGCCATACATCTTTCCTTCTAAAAACAGTGGAAAGACTTGTGTATAGGTATGTTCGCGACAAGGTTTTGTCAAGTAGGCCACTTCATAAGGAGCAGCACGCCTATAGGAAGGGCAACTGAAGCATAAAGGTCTTGCTATTGGAATCTTTATGGATTTTGAAGGAGCCTTCAACTACACCTTCAGAGAGGTGATCAAGGCGGCCGGGATTGACATGGTGTGTCAATAGCAGTCGTGGAATCGACTTGCCACATGTTGGCCAACAGGAACCTAGCAAGGACGAAGGGTGATACCACTTTATGTGGAACTGTTGACTCGGGATGTCCACAGGGAGGCGTTTTATCGTCCCCGCCGTGGTGCTTGGTAGTAGATGAACTGCTTCAACTACTCACGAGTCAAGGCTACCTCGTTATAGGCTCTGCGGACGATATATTGGTTATTGTGCTCGGCCAGCATCTGGATGTGCTCTTCTGAGGAATGCAGCAAGCACTGTGGATAGTAGATTCTTGGTGAAAGAAGACTGGAGTATCGCTCAATCCGAGTAAGACAGACGCGGTTGTATTCACCAGACGGTATAAGCGGGGAGCCACGAGTACACTGAAATTTGGAGGACAACAACTGGACATTAAAGAATGAGCTATATATCTAGGAGTCATCCTAGATAAGAAGCTGTCATGGAACGAGCACCTGGAAAACAAGTGCAAAAAGCTAGTAGCAACTCTATGGCTCTGTAGGAGAGCCATAGGGAAAAGCTGCGGCTTGAAACCGGAGACCCTTATGTGGATCTAGACAGCGATCCTGCGACCCAGACTAACCTATGCGGCAGCGGTCTGGTGGAGCAGGGTTGAACTGTCCACTGTCAATTGTCGACTGGGAAGAATCATGGGACTGATCCTAAGAGGCGTCACTAGTGCCTGAAAAATCGACACCCACAATGGCATTCGGGGCACTTACAGGTTCGGAGCCCCTCCATCTCACCATCAAGGCCGTGGCTGTGAAGGCGGCCTGGAGATCGAATATGGTAAAAGGCGGAAGGATCTCGACGGTAATGCGGATCCCAATCGACATCGGAGATAGGCCGACCCTGAGCATGCTCAGGGACAAACCACCCACCCGCTATCTCTTCGACAAGAAGTATCGTGTTAGCCTATCCACGAAGGAGGATTGGGTTAACCGCGAAGCACACCTGCCCAGTGATGGGGACAACTGGTTTACAGATGGCTCCAGAAACAAGGAGAAGGCAGGAGCCAGCGTATGTCGTAGAAGGAGTGGAATGGGTTTTACAATCTCGATAGGGTCCTACGCTACAGTTCTACAGTCTGAGATTATAGCCATGCTCCAGTGCGCCTATAAGGCACAGGAGTATGGCAACAAAATAAATATCCGTATCTGCTCAGACAGCAGGGATGCTATAATGGCACTAAATGGAACAACGACTACTTCGATACATGTATGGGAGTGCTTTGAGGTACTGAACAACCTAGCGATAGAAAACCGAGTGACTCTACTTTGGATCCCTGGACACAGCAGCATCAAAGGTAATGAGATATCGGACAGACTAGCAAAACTAGCAACAAGAGACAACTTTACTGGACCCGAGCCAGTTGTAGGCATTTCCAGTAGGTTAGCCACTGAAGAAATCAACAGTTGGCTGACCGAGGAACATCAGAATGAGTGGGAATTAAACACTGCCTGAAGACAGGCCAAAACACTCCTGTGTTTAAAGCTAAACCTCAATCGAGCGAAGGAAATACTTAAGTTTGGAAGGAACGAAGTCAAAGTCTGAACAGAAATGTATGTAGGGCATGGAAACCTCGGATATCACAGACATAAGATAGGGCTTGCAGGAATTCCCATCCTTCGTATGTGCGGAAGGGATTATGAGACAATTATTCATATTTCTTGTCACTGTCCCGCGATTGCGGATAAACTACTTACACTCACGGGCAGTAACTGCATCAGTGAGTCAGTAGTATCGGCCAATAGCGCGGCTGCGGTCCTCGCCGTATGGAGAGGGCTTTGAGGTCACGCGTAGGCTTACAAGGGAATGCAACGGGATCACCCTAGTGTCAGGGGCTCCTGCGCCTCATCCTATCCTAGAATAATAATAATAGCACATTCATTTAGTTACCTCAAGAACAATTTGATTTGAAAAAGTGAGGAAACCATTATGATTTCTCAACTGCACATTACGAGTTGTATAAAGGGTTAATTTAATCCTACTATGTAAGTGGAAAAACTTCTGCAGTACATGCAGAGTAAATTTCCAGCACTCTCTCAATTTGAATCAATGAAAACCATTACTAATAGCATTCAGTGACAGTGAAATTTGTCTGAATTTAAGTAACATTATTTTGAAAAACCTCATTATATGTATGTCAGAATTACGTATTAAATTGAAATAAATTTTACTAAAATCTAGACAAATTTTGCCATGCATTTAATACCAACGATTTTGAGGTGTAACAACGTAAAATATTGAAGCATTTGGTTTCACTGTTCACTGATTTAATTTAGTAGCCAATTTAGCACTAATTCACATTGAGAGAGCAAATGTTTAATTCAAGGTGTGATCATTTTTAAATTATGGGGCCGATTCGCAATATTTTGGACGCATTTATATTACACATTGTGATATTGTTTAAAATAATAAATGTGATGATGCTCTAAATGTTCCAATTTGTACATGCATGTTTGGTTCCTTAATTTTTTTCAATCCAACAATTCTGAATATAGATCATTTTAATTAGACATCTACATATATGTTAAAAATCAATAAAATAACAAAGGACCCCGCACCAAATGTACAGAAAAATGCCTTATGATAAAAAATTCTAAAAAAAATTTTTTCTTGTATTTTCGAACCTGCAAACTAAAAATTCGAAAGAAAAATGTCAGAAAGATGGACAGTTTTTAGACAAACACTTGTCCAAAGTTTCGATTTTTACATGTATTTTAATGGAAAAATGCTTATTTTAGCAAAATGTTTTTTTTCCTCAAAAACGCTATGATAGATTTGACTAAAACTTTTATATTTTGACGATCAGGCGTACCGAATCAAAACATTCATACCCACGAACTAGAAAGATTAACGATTCTTTGGGTAAACAGTATGTTTTTGGGGGTGTTTTTATACCCTAAACATCCAAGTAACATATGTAAATCATCATTTCTTAGTAACTAAAATCAATAGAGATTTTTATTCCACTGCTACGGTATGAAACGACTTTCCAATAAGTGGAATAAGCGTATATAGCAAGAATATGTTTTGACCTAATTTTAGGGGATGTTTTACCATCCCTTAAACAATGAGTCTGAAGTTCCTAACGCATTAATCAATAACGAAAAATAATTTTTTTTCAAATGTATGAAAGCTGCTATTTTATGACAGAAAATAGTCGCGTACAACCCTAAAAACTTCTTAAAGCACTTTCAACCCCT
>CAKNYM010048332.1:26449-44248 GCA_932195095.1 Andricus curvator | reverse complement strand
AGGGGTTGAAAGTGCTTTAAGAAGTTTTTAGGGTTGTACGCGACTATTTTCTGTCATAAAATAGCAGCTTTCATGCATTTGAAAAAAAATTATTTTTCGTTATTGATTAATGCGTTAGGAACTTCAGACTCATTGTTTAAGGGATGGTAAAACATCCCCTAAAATTAGGTCAAAACATATTCTTGCTATGTACGCTTAATCCACTTATTGGAAAGTCGTTTCATACCATAGCAGTTGAATAAAAATCTCTATTGATTTTAGTTACTAAGAAATGAAGATTTACATATGTTACTTGGATGTTTAGGGTACAAAAACACCCCCAAAAACATGCTGTATACCCAAAAAATCGTTAATCTTTCTAGTTCTTGGGTATGAATCTTTTGATTCGGTACGCCTGATCATCAAAATACAAAAGTTTTAGTCAAATCTATCATAGCGTTTTTGAGGGAAAAAAACATTTTGCTAAAATAAGCATTTTTCCATTAAAATACATGTAAAAATCGAAACTTTGGACAAGTGTTTGTCTAAAAACTGTCCATCTTCCTGACATTTTTCTTTCGAATTTTTAGTTTGCAGGTTCAAAAATAAAAGAAAAAAATTTTTTTAGAATTTTTTATCATAAGGCTTTTTTCTGTACATTTGGTGCGGGGTCCTTTTTCAAAAATATGTACTGATTTGAAATATACAGAAAAATGAAAAATCGAAAAATGCGTTATTAGAGTACTTCTACTTATTATTTTGAAGTATCGAAGAACTAAGTCCCCATATAACAAAGTGCAAGTATTTTTAAGAAGTTAACAAAATTATAAAAAGCGAGCACATTCAAACAAAATTACCAAAGTGTAGTATGTATTAGGCTTGAAATAAGCATTCAAAGGAATGAATTTATGTGTTTTTTATTTTGGAGTCTTATTGTAATTTTATTTATTTATTTTAGTATGTCTTTATTTAAGTTTTTAAAATTAACAGATTTCAATCAGAGGTCTTAAAAATTACATTATTTAGAATTAGACGTTTGAAACTGAGTAATTTTACATCCAAAAATCTACCTTATTCACTTAACAGTTCAAATTCTCAGCTTTCAAAATTTGACAGCTTAGAGTTTTCAATAATTACAATTATCCAATTTGAAATTTAATTCGCAAAAATTGAAAAAAAAATCTAATTCGGAATTTAAAATTTATTCTAGGGAAAAATTAATTCAGTACTATTATCGGATATTCCATGTCTCCAAAAATTACCTCCGTCATTTTCCTTTATCCCGGTTTACTTAGCATGGTTCATTCTTGGCTCTAAATTACTTTTACTACTTACGGTTGACTTAAATCGGTTTTACTACGTCAGAAATGTATAAATTAAACTGTATTGAATTGTTTATATAAAAGGTATTATAAGCAATTTAAATTAAGTAAAAATTTTGTTGAGTTCATTAAGAAACCTCTGCGCACAATATGCGGGAAAACACTAATGGACAAAGTCCGAAACGAGATAATCCTCAAAGAATGTTGTACAGGAGAGACACTTAGTGTACATATGGGAAAGAAATCAGTTAAGATGGTTCGGACATCTTGAAAGAATGAAAGATGAACGACTGACCAAAAAAGTGTATAAAGGTAAAGTAAATGGCAGAATTCCCAGAGGTAGACCGCCAAAATAATGGTTAGAATCTGTGAATGATACATTAATCCGAAGAGACATAAGAAGCCATAAAAACAAGAGAGCTTGCATGAAAAAATGCATGGACGTGAAGAAAGCTAGAGTTGTATGCCAGGGCAGAAAAGTGTGGCTACAAATAGTTTATAAAGAGAATGTGAGTAGAGTGAATGGCGACTGAAACAAAAGACCTTGGATACTAATGGGCCCGAGTGGGGAGCCTCACATAACAATTTTGTGAGGCTCTTCACTTGGGGTGATCGCTAGACAGATTGATCAGCAGCCTGGGTCGGAGCAGTGTTGCGGAACAAACGTTTCATTTCAATAAATAACACGAGAATTCTAGATCCATCTAAAATATCTATATCTTACACCTATATACCTATATACCTTATACCTATATACCCATTTACACACTACTATTTTCTAATTGAGCAAGTCACGCCTACCCCGCAAGGGAAATGGTTTAATGGTATAATAACCGAAGCTAAAGTCCACCGGATTTTCGAATTTACCTGGTTTTTCTGCAATATATCCGCCTTGGTACCCTGCATATTTAGAAAGATTAGTATATCTTGGCGAGGTTAATTGATTATGCACTAAAGACTGAAGCTTCATAATATTATTCCTGATATGTAAATTAATATCGTCATTCATCAAAATAACAGATTCGGAAAAGTGACGCACATAATTTTTCCAAACTCTAAACACAAACACATCTAAAGGTTGAATTTTCCCTGTTGTTCCTGTTGGAATAATTTTAAAATTTACAATTCTATCGAAGGGTGTTGCTTCTTCTACTACAGTTGAGCAATGAACAGTCCATGAATGAAGGAGTAAAACGCTATTTGATCCTACATTTTGAAAATAAATTTCCTACAACCAAGTCTTGAAGTGATCTGCAAATAATAAAACCAATTATCATTGCTTTCATACCATTTTTAATAGAAGTAGATAATGTCATGTTACCTGAGGTAAGTCTTTCCGATTTGAAGCATCTACATACACACTACTCGGCCTAAATAATGTCCTATCTACAATTGGTTCAAATTTTCTGCTCGGTTCTTTCAGAACTAGAAATAGAGGTGAAAGAAGTTTCCCGTCAGCAGATATTGGTGGTTGGATAGTGTAACGGTGGGTCGTGGACGAAAAAGACTGGACAACGCATCCCGCATTTTTTTCCCCCTCAACAGCCAAAGTTCTCTTGGAATGAATTTCCAATTGAAAACCACTTTGATCCGAATTATAAACATTCTGTACTCCAACATTTGCTATCTCTTACTTCACGCTGGCTACAAATTCATCTGCCTTCATTTTTAACTCATCGACATTTTCCATAGTCTTCCTGGTAACAAACTTGTTTATTTTCCTGGAAACTATTCAGTGATTGCTTTTAAATTTAGCAAGTTCTGTTCGAAAAGCGCGGAAGCGAAAATCTTCAAGGCTAACCTCTTGTTGTGTTTGTAATGCCCATCTATGTATGTCTTTATCGTGAACATTTAGCCCGTTATCAACTATTTTTTTGAACTTTTCTAATGTAATTTCACATATCCCAGCAACTTTTTCTCTATAATTACTGCATTTATGGAGAGTATGGGCCGAACCTCTTAATTGTTTTACTGAGAGAACTTTCCTGAATTTTTGCTGTACACTCTCAAGACTTACATTTTTCTTTTTTCCACTTCTCCAGTATTCGACTGCTCTTAATTTATAGTCGTATGATAGTTCTTCCTCATCTTTTGTGCATCTATCCGTAGATGAAAAAGGCCAATCAGGAACATGGTGTTGAACATCATCCTCTATGAGTTGTCCATGTGCATTTTTAAGAGGTTCTTGAAAATCTAAGGAATCTTCAATCATCATCTCCACCTTGTTAAATTCTTCCATAGCATCCAACAAAATTGCTTCGAAATGATCCTTTAATTCAATTTCCTTAACGTTTGTCGCAGTTTCTTTTATATTTAATGTTTGGAATGTAGCAAGCAGTAAATTTATAACATTGCAAAGATTTACCTTCATTTTCAAACCTGTAAAAAGGTTGAAAAGTTTTGTTTAGAAGCAACAGTGAATATTAAAATATAAGTGATAAATCTAAATTGAATTGTAAGACGTACACATTTGGACATGTTCAAACAATTTTTATACTTATTAAAGATTTTTCCATATCAGGAGACAACTTGAAAAATTTTAGCAGAAAATACAAATTTTTCCCGGTCAAACATATATTATCGGGTTATTAAGTTTGCTTTCTCAAAAGTATTTTCACGGCATTGAATTTAAGTTTAATGTAGATAAAAGTGTTTTTATATAATTTATATAATTTCGTTTTTTTTTGTCGCAAGAAAAAAGTTCAAATCGTCCAAAGATTACTTTGTACTAGGGTGTTAAGTAAATAATTTTGAATAAAAATGTTCTACGAGCATCTCTGTTTTATTTTAGGAACAAAGAACATCCATTATAAAAGAAATAAGGTAGTTTATTCAGCGTTTACAGAGATGCGAATGTGTGGCCCAATATACCTTATACCTATATACCCATCTACACACTACTATTTTCTAATTGAGCAAGTAACGCCCACCCCGAAAGGGAAATGGCTTAATGGTATAATAACCGAAGCTAAAGTCCACCGGATTTTCGAATTTACCTGGTTTTTCTGCAATATATCCGCTTTGGTACCCTGAATATTTAGAAAGATTAGTATATCTTGGCGAGGTTAATTGATTATGCACTAAAGACTGAAGCTTATTGATAATATTATTCCTGATATGTAAATTAATATCGAAATTCATCAAAATAACAGAATCGGAAAAGTGACGCACATAATTTTTCCAAACTCTAAACACAAACACATCTAAAGGTTGAATTTTCCCTGTTGTTCCTGGTGGAATAATTTTAAAATTTACAATTCTATCGAAGGGTGTTGCTTCTTCTACTACAGTTGAGCAATGAACCTCGGACCCTGCCTTGGGTCAAATGTCAAATTTTTTCGAAAACGCTTTTTTATGTAATAATGTGGATAAAAATCTAAGCAAAAATTTCCATATTAAGTCGAGTGGTCACCCTTTTGAACTGTTATTGTAAATTTTTGCAATTTAATCAATAAGTAGTTGCAAGAAATTCGGAACCGCGAAATAGCTCAAGGCAGGGCACCTTCCTCTATACAAATTTTTCATGAACAATATCGAAATTGGAAAATTTATTGGTTACCTTACCGTTCTGTTTGATGATTTTTGGTTCATTCTGCGATTCCTTTCAAGTTTGTTGGTCTCTGCTTCTTTGGGTTTGGGATTCTGATGTTCCTGGTTTTCTGGATGAATGTGAGTCCTCGTTCCGGAACTTCACAGAATTTTCGAAGTAACTTTACGCACGCAGAATTTTTTGAATGAACAAATCGGTTTAAATTTGAACAGAGTGCAGAGTGAAAGTGTTTTTCCGCAGATAAAAAAAAATACTTGTCGCTTAGTTTTTCGAGTACTACAGCATATATCAGGGAGAATCAAATCGGCGACGGACACCTGGAGTACCTTCCTTGTAAGATATAATCCCAGGCGAGAACAACCAAGTGCGGGGTAAAGAGCTGGACGCAATGGTAGGGGTATACCGCTCAGGTACGCGGGTGCGAATAGGTTACCTCCCGCGGATCCAGAAAATTTTTCGGACGATGCGATTGCGAATCTTCTAAATAAACGGATGAACGAATGAATTGACCAGTAATCAACAAAATTGATTAATTTCAACGTGACATCCTCACTTTTTAGTGGAAATTTTCAAATAGAATATAATAAGGTGACTAATTTGTCTTGGACACGCTTTCACTTTTTTCCTGATAACTCGAGAACCAGTAAATCTTTTATTATTCTCTTGGTCTCATTTTAAAGATGAGATTTGAGACTCTAATTAGGCGAAGTTTCAATTTTTCCGTTGTCTCCCCTAAAACATGCAGAATGTGGAATTTGAGAATCAAAAATTGATCAAAAACGGAAAAAAGGTCGGTCTTTCTCAAATGCTATCTCAGCTTCTATTCATCATTGTGAAGTTTCTGATAACTAAACGCTCCTACATGTAATCGCAAGAGCAAGGCTCTAGTAAAAATGTGTTTTCGTGAAACTATCTGAAATTCGTTTGAATATGCAATAAGGTAAATGCACCTATTTGCGTCCGTGTAAGGGTTACGGCAGAATTTAAGACCAATAAACAAGTGCAGTCGTCGCGTCCGCCTGATGCGTTTTTGGATGTATTTGCGTCCACGAGTTGCCCCTATTTGCATCCGGACGCAAACTTGTACTTGTACCATTTTTCGTCCACGTAAAAATAAATCGTTCGGTCGCAAATAAGGACAAAATTTGTAGGACCCTATTTGCGTCCGCTCTTCAAAGCTTATGATAGACTCGAATTATTCCGATAAAAGTTATGTCACTTTACAGGCTGTACCACAGGAAAAACAGTGTATATCGAAAGAGAAATATTTTTCACATCACTTACGACAATTTTTAGCATAAATACACTCATCGTTCAATTATTTCGAATATTTTAAACATACGGGCGCACACATGTGCATCAAAATGTAGTTGCACTACTTAGCGACTATTGTGTGAAATAAATAATTTACTGACCATTCGTGTGATGAAATCAGATTTTTGAATAGCTTGTTGATCTAGATTGCACACGACACTTGACTTACCTGGTAATTATTTCTCTGGATCTGCAATAACGACAAAATTGACAGTCCGTTTCACAGTCCGCTCTACTAAGAACTTGCTCTTTGTGCACTAGTGAAGAAAAATGGCCACTTACGGCGCGCAACAAGAAAAATGAAATTCGTGTTATATTTCTAAATTTCGATAAAACAAATATTTGAATGGACGCGCATATAGAGTATTGTTAATAGAATGAAATAAATACTCTTCATGAATCAATAAGTATGAAAATTCATTGAATTTACTATTTTTCAATCGGGTTAGGACGCAAATAGGAGCACGGACGCAAATAGGTGCATTTACCTTAAGTTGTGTATACCATTAAGTATGTATACCATTAAGTATGTATACTATGAAGCCATTTCCCTTTCAGGGTAGGCCTGACACTACCCGATTCGGGTAGTCTTTCTAGGTGGATAGTTTCTTGTAGTATATAACTACTACAAGTATGGGCTCACCACACCCACGATGTGCCAACAGCACGCAGTATTCTCGAATGGTCACCCATCCAAGTACTAACCGCGCCCAACGCTGCTTAACTTCAGTGATCTGACGAGAACTGGTTTTTTCAGCGTGGTATGGCCGTTGGCCATAAGTGTAAGTTTTCAAAAATCGGTGAAATATATATTTGGTCTTTGCGAATTCGGCATGAAGTTCCACAAAGTTTATTTTAACCAAAAATGACTAAAGAATGCCTATTGGCTAGCATCAATATTTTTATCACTTTTCAAGTGAAAGAAATTGCGGAATTTTTGTAGAAATTCTGAAGAATTCCTATAGAAAAATCGGCAGCAGAATTTCTGCAGAATTCGCGCACGATGCAGAAGTTCTACAGAATCATCACAAATTGTAGATTTTTTTTTTAATAAAGGTCAAAAAAATATTGCAGAACATTGCTAGGGGTGTGCCAAAAATTCGGAACTTGGAAGTTCTAACGAGTCGAGTTTATTAGTTTTCGAGTCGAGTCGAGCTGAACTCAATCAGTTCGAACTTGCGCCCGGCTTTTCATGTCGGATCAATATTTTTACAGTCTTCTGTATATTTCTTTCAGTTTATCTGTTTACTAATTGATGTGAATGTCTACTGATCAATTCTTCAGAACAGCGACAAAAAATTTACCTCAGCCCGGTTTCGAACCAGGTGCTCCCACATTTGACGAGAGGGCGCGTTACAAATTACACAACCGAGGCTTTGATAAACCTCAAGATTTTTTCTCTATTTTCTAAAAACTTGACAAGTAGACCAACCAAATTTGACATAACTTAATTTTATTATTTCTTGGCAAAAATGTGTAACACATTTATATTTTCTACAAAAGAGTGATCAGCAAAAATATTTTTTGCTGAAATTTGTCCGGCATAAATATTTTTTGTAAAAAATGTTTCTGCCTAACTCATTTCACTAGAAGATATTTCTGACGAACTTATTTCTGCTTTATTTCTTTATGCAGAGAATATATCTGCAGCACTTTTTTTGAGGAAAAAAAATTTTTTTCCTGAACCCATTAAAGCAGAGAATATTTTTGTCAAACACATTTCTGTAAAAAATATTTCTGTTGTACATATTTCTAAATAAAAAAGGAATTTTCTCAAATATTCTACAGCCGAGGAATGCAGATACGGGTATCGTGAGTTACAAAGTTTCTGGCCGTTTGTTTTTATATGAATGTTTTTTAATTGTTAGTAGTTTACATATATTCACTAATAAATGAATATGGCATATAATATTCATATATGCATATACCCATTTCCTCGCCAGTCTTGAAGTAGATTACTTGGTGCGTTTTTGTATAGCTCTCTAGATTAGAATCAGTCAGAAATATCTCAATGAGTGAAATTGGCGGAAATGTATTTTCGCAATAAAATGCAATAAATTACAATAGAGTAAAACAATGAGAAAATTGTAAGTTTAATTATTTTTGTAATTTTCTATTGTTTTTTAATCTTTGAAAAACCTAGAAAATTACGAAAATAATTCTTATAGAAACTAGAAGATTTTTTTCCAGGATTCGATCGGTTTTGAAAAATTGGACAAGTAATTACAAATTTGTTACAAAAAATGACAATTTTCAGATTATTGATAATAATTTATTGTATTTTAATATGAAAATACATTTCCACCGAGGAAGTATGGGTTTTCACTGATTGATCAGTAAAAATCTTTACTGATTTACATAAATAACGTACTTTTCTCCGTGTAGAAATCTTGATGGGGTATTGTTGAGGGCCGGATGAGGTTTCCCTATTTTTGTAAGGGTCCTCATGAGGCAAATTTGTAGGGGCCTTACCAGTTTGGTTACGCAAAATGGTAAGGGGCCATCAAAGGAAGTTTTTTTGAAAGCTCTAACAAGAATCATTATTAATTCCGAATTAATGTCAACGCAAGCACGTTACGTTTGGAAGCGTTGGGACGCCATGATGCCGCAGATTAGGTAAGTCCGTTAAATGCTTGCGACAGAGCACTTATTGGCCGAAACGGTCACAAGATTAGTGGCTATTCGCGCGCAATTTGAATCTGTTTCTATCAAAATTTGTCAAAAATATTTTTATTGGGTTAGTTCGAGTTGGTCGAAAATAAACCCCCTTTGCAAAACCCTTAACATTTCTGTCGAAAGCGATTCCCCTCTTCGAAACCCTGAAAATGTTGTAAGTTTTCGGGTGTCTGTGTCCCTTTTAGAGATAATTCAAAATGTTGGGTTTTCTTTCGAATTTGGAACTATCTAAATACCCATATGAATAATTCTAGTTCGATTGTCTCATACATTAGTGTTCAATTCTCTCAAAGATTCGTGTTCGCTTTCTCCTCAATCCCTGTTTTCTATTTTTGTGACAAAATTTAAAATAAAAAAATAGGAAGTAGCGCAAGGTTAGATTTGATTATTTTATAATAAGGTAAGTGGGTCTCATCCGAGACGTAACACTAGTAATAAGTTGAGTTTCTAGCAAAAAAAAAAAAAAACGTTTTTCAAAAATTGTGCCTATGATTTACGATTTTTCAAAAAATTTTACTGTATAAATGAGCAGAAGTCTAGCACAATTCAGCACAACTTTTTTTTAAGTTCTGGGACAAACTGATGTATCTAAAAATATTTGTTTTATTTTTTTTCTAAATTGAAATGTTGATCTTTTTGGACGTTTTTTTTGTCTCTCTTGAAAAATCTTCCAAATTTTGGATATGACTTTTTGGAACGACATCCCTCAATTAGTACAATTTTGGTATGAAATCAATAGCTTTCTCTGGAAAATTAGTTTAAGTTATCACTGAATGAAGAAGTGACGAATAGATCGGTTAACTCAGGAAATAGATAGTTCAATATCAAGTTTGTTATCTACTGACAACTATAAGAACACACTTAGTCCCAAGGTGTCAAATTTTGATTCAAAAGTAGATCAAAGCGATCAACTATTTCTCCAATTTGCAACACTTTGATTAACTATTGTATCAAAATTTGACACCTTGGGAATGCATACAATTTCATTATTATTTATTCATGAAACTGAAATGCGTAACGTTTGTAAACGAAACGTACTAATGAGGAATTATTGGGAGTTGCCTGCGAGGTCGTGGCTAGAGCAGTGGCTGTATTGCACGTTACTTTTTTGTACTTCGCACTGCTTGCTGGAGAGCATGGCGTGCATAGCATCTGCGCCTTCCCAAAACTCGTTCTTGCTGGAAATATCTGTGATAAAGTAAATTGGGACATAAGATAATATACATATACTCACATTACACTTTGTCTATTATAGTGAAATTTATTTGCAATATGTTCTCACTTGATGTAAAAATACTTGATTTCATTAATAAATTATTATTCACTCCCAGGGCACTTGTTCTTTGAAAAACATCTTTTTATCTTTTTTGAGATAAGCCTGCTGTGGACGTGTTTCTATAAAATATTCTATAAAATATAAAGTTGACTATATTTAGAATATAAGTTTCCGAAATTCGTTCTCAAGGTGATTGTATGGGTTCCTGACTGCCCTCGTATCTAATATGTTTTGTTGGTTTAGCCATAAAATGCCTTCACAAAGAACATCTAACCTTTTTAATCTCAAAATTGCACGAAAAAAAGGTTTAGCCGTGGAAATTAGTCCTTATACCTGCTCAACCTATAGCTGGAAGCGAACGAAGGAATTTAGAAAGATCCCTGGATCAGCCAAAGTAAATATCTTTGGACTTATTTGAACATTTTCCCTATACCAGGGATACCATATAGTCGATACACATTATAAGTATGTATAGCTAGAACAGAGATATTAAGAATAGCTGTCCAAAGGAATTATAATTAAATATTAAATAAAATAAATAAATATTAAATATTATATAATTATTCATCACCTGGCAAAATAATGCGTGTATTTTCTAAAAAAGTTTCTTCTCTCGATCTCTCTAGTAGCTTAATGGGAAAGCACCCGACCGGTAATCGGAAGTTTTCTGGTTTGATTCCCAGCGGAGCGAAAGGCGAAGATCTTTTTTCAGAAAAAAATTAATTAAATATAATTAAAGTCCTTATTATCAATATCTCTCATTACAATATGTCTTCTTATTTAGCACTTTCCCTCATTCTTCTGAAAAGTCAATATTTCACAGACTTACTACTTCACTTTTTTTAAATATAAATAGATGGCCCTGGCATCAGTACGGAGGTTCCTAAAACGATCAGCCGTCTCAAGCAGCACTAGAAGTAGGATTTGCACATTGGACATTAAAGGTATAAAAAATTGAAATTTTAAAAATGTACATGTGTCAAGAATTGCACAATCTTTCCAGCTTAAAAGCCTTTAGCTTGAATTTTTCGATTTGGAGCATTTTCAAATTTGAATTCATACAGTTTGTCATGATTTATTTTAAATTATGACTACTCTAAAATAAATGCTGCAAATTGAAAAATGCAAAATTTTAAATACATATTTCTGCACTTGTTTAGTTTTGTCAGCTTTACACTGTTTTATTTTTCTAGCTTTGAATTTGAAATTTTGGAGTAATAAAAAAATGGTTGATTTACAAATGAAAGAACATGAAAATGAAATAAAAATATTATTTAAATTTGGATATAAGCTTATATAACCTTATACAAAATTATTTATCAGAATTTTTTAATTTCAAAGTAGTTCAGATGTCAAATCCGGAAATTGCTGAACACAGAAATTCATCAAGTAGCGAGAAACTACACCCCTCTGAAGCCTGTTGCTATGCGGCTAGATGTGTAATATCCACAAGTACATTAATTATACATAGAATGCTCTGATGGGCAATAATTAAGTTTAGCATCCATCTACGTATGTTAGTTATTTCTTATTAGATTATTGAGACGAATAACAAAGGACTGTATCATAAAGATAAATAAGTAATTAAAAGATTTCTTCACACAAAAGAAGTATTGCATCAGAGTGAAAATTCCAAAGTCAACTTCAACGTATTTCATTGTATAACTCAGAATGAGAAATCGCACACTTCTTACGCTAGTATTAAATTCATAATCTTATGCAGAATTCCTGGAAGTGTTTTGGAAGCTCGACATATTCAGAATTCAATCAAATTTCTAGCATCTAAATAACGTTTCCATAATTGTTGTATTTTACAGTTTTATTACACTTTAAAATTGCATTTTATAAGGGATATATGGTGTCTCAATTATCCGTTTTATTTAAAATAATTTTATTTATATATGAAATGTTTTGAAATTTATTGAAAATTGAATTTTATTAAATTTAAGCTGCAATTTATTGAAAGTCTCCGACTTGCACCTACATACCAATCTTTTTCACTTTATAATTAAATTTAAGAAAAGAATATTTTCCTTTGCCTTTCTTTCGTTTTGGTAATATGCTTTTAATCAAAAGGTTAGTGTACATCTTCTATCTTCGCTCATTATCTCGGAATGAACTGCCAAGTAAAATGCTTTTCATCTGAGACCTCTGACGATTTTTTTTTGTTAACTTTATGTAATTGTTTTTTCTTGTATATGTACGTCAGAGGAATTTGATACAAACTTCTAGAGGAACATACAGACAATTAGACCTACTACAAAATATTGAAAAAATGTAGGGTAAATCTAGTAATCGAAAATTTTTCCCTCCTGTATAATTGTTCTCATTTTAAAAGGTTCCAATAAAAATAATAAACAGAGGTCATTTAACAAAAATTCAAAAATATTGTTTAAATGTTGGGAAATATTCTCCAATTCTGAAATCTTTTATTCTGAATTTGTGGATTACGGACATAACAGCCATCAATCTAAATATAAAGAATACAAAATTTACAAAGTGTTTACGTGCACCTAAAAAGTCCGGCTATTTGTACAGAAATTTCGATGTAAATAGCCCTTTCCCCTTAAGGGGAAATGGCTATTCCCGTGCAATTCATACCGAAAAAATCCAGCTATTTGTACTGAAATTTCGGTACAAGTAGCCTGCGTATGGAATATTTTACTGTTTTAATATAACTCGATTCAACCTATATTTTTATTCAATTTTATTTTTATTTTAATAGAGATAATCAATTTGCAAATCAGTTATTATAAATTCAATGTCAAAAATTGTGACCTTAAATTAAAACACGTCAAACGATACTGCTATGTTTCTCCCCACGTTAAAAACTTCAAGCGTTCATGATGAGGTTGAATTACCAGGTTTGACATTTGAATTTTTGACAACTGATGAAAAGTTCGCAGTTATATAGACTTGAAAGTGAAAAAATGGTACGATAATGATATAATAATGCAGAAAATATTCATTTACAAATTCTCTTTTCCTGCATTCCTACATTATCCAACTGTAAGACTATTTCCTGGATCTATGATATCGCCTCGAGCAGAATCACAATTTTTAGGCAACAAGGTGAGATTTATCCTTCGTTTTGCAATTACAATCTTTAGTTTGTTGCGAGATTCGTGAAATTTATTATTGAAAAATCTAATATCAAGACAAAAAATTTAGTACAAAGTTTGAATTTTGAAATACCCCTTTTTATATCAATTTCCACGTCAAAATAAATTTCTAGATACTTAGTTTCATATTTTTAGCAATATTTTTGTATCTATTACTTTATAGGCTATACGACAATATGAATTCACCATCTGCACCCGTTAAGGCTATCTCATAAAACATATTATTAAATAATATTCGTAATTATTTTACAGGTTTTAAGAGAAAGAGTGCCAAAATGGTAAATATGGCTTATGTAATCCTCATTCACAATAGCAGTTGGACACAATACTAGACAAATTTGCCTTCCTTGGAAGTACGGAAGTTCAGAAGAATGATTTCTACTTCACTGAACAAAAAAATGTTGTTATTTTTAATGTATATGTAAATGGAATTACAAATAAAAATAAATTCGAGAATTTCTGTTACTAAATTTAAAGTAAGTTCTTATAAGTTAATTATAGGTATATAAGTAATTCAAATAATATATGTATTAAAAAAATAAATTTAGAAAGAAACTTTCAAAAATATATTTTGAAAGCATTTTATAGAGACATTCCATCAATATCTCAGCCACTGTTTCAGCAACATGGCGCTGCAATATTTTAGCAAGATTTCGTGGACCCTTTTCAGACACATAAAGCAAGCGCAATTCAATATTCTTTTCAATTGATGGAGATATATTCCGGAGCAATATTGCATGGGTCGGACATTCAAATATTTCTTGAACATTGCTGCAATATTCATTTGGAATATCTCCAATGTTTCAATTAAATATACTAGAAATATTTCTAAAACATCGCGTGTTATTGGGGTTTGCAATTAGAATGTTTCAGTTCACTGGAAACAAAAAACAATGTTTATTTTTTCGTTTCTACTTCACAATTTGTGAAGCAATAAGTCTTGCCTTTGTCCGAATTTTATCACACCGAACAATTTTTGATTAATATGCAAACATGTTAAGCATTTGTTTTTTAATGTGATCGTCTTGTATTTTCGTCGTTTCTTCGTATAAATCCACTTCTGTGTAATATTGAAGAATATTTTTTTAAACCTGAACTAGTTAAATTTGACTAACAATTTTTTTAATTTAAGTAATTTTCAGTCAAATTTATGGCAAACTTCTTGTTTCAGCAGTTCTTTTAAAATTAACATATTGCAATATTTATATATCTCAGATTCAGAGACATAGAGAAAGGTCTCTCTACTCTACATGGACTTAGAAAAGATTAAATCTCATATAGATGAAAAAAAAAATTTTCATAGTATATTCATAAAATGAAATAAGAAATTGTTTATGAAAGTTAAATTTGATGAATTTTTAATTTGCTCTGAACAATTTTAATTATTTTTTTCAGTGTGCAAAAAATTAGTTGAATGTGTATAGAACTCCGCATGTAAAACTGTTGTATCCCAAATGATTTTCAATATTAAATATAGTATAGGCGATTTTCAAATAAATCTGCTTTCTTGGTCCTTTCAAATAAGGTATAAAAAAATTATGGTTTGGCATACAATTTTTTATAGTAGAATATACAGAAACAACTTTCTGATACTTTTTAAGACTTTTCCTATCTATGTTGACTCGATATGAAAGCCAAAATTAGTTTACCTTTATAATTGTTCACTTAAAAAAAAAACAATTATTTTTAAACAAATGTTTAAAAAAATATATTAGTTCATATATATATATATGTATGTATATATGGAATATGATAATGATTATTACTTTATTCAGAACTTTAGTTCTCCGAATTTTTGCAAGATTTGTAAAATTTATTATAAAGAAATGTAAGATTCATCCTATAGGACGAAAAAATTTTAACAAACGTTGCAGTTTCAACGACCGTTTTTAATATCAATTTTGACGTGAAAATAAATTTCTACGTTACTTGGTTTTATATTTTTAGAAATATTTTTGTATCTATTCTTCATGGGCTATACGATAATATAAATTTACCGTCTTTACCCGTTTAGGCTATCTCATAAAATATATTTTTCAATAATATTCGTAATTATTTTATGTAGGTTTCAAGAAAAGGGGGACAAAATTGTTTTCTACTGCATCGAACAAAAAATGTTGTTATTTTTAATGTCTATGTAAATAGAATGACAAATGAAAATAAATTCGTGAATTTATGTTGCTGAATTAAAAATAAGGTCTTATCAATTAATTATAGGTATATATAAGTAATTTAAAATAAGATGTGTAACCTGAAAATAAATTTACAAAGAAACTTCCAAAAATATATTTTGCAAACATTTTATGGAGACATTCCATCAATATCTCAGTCAATGTTTCAGCAACAGTGCGCGGCAATATTTGAGCACCATTTCGTGTACACTTTTCAGACCCATAAAGCAAGCGCAATTCAATATTCTTTTGAATTGTTGTCGAAATATTTCGGACCAATATTGCCTGGTCAAAAATTTTAATGTTTCTTGAACATTGCTGCAATATTAATTGGGAATGTTTCCAATTTTTTTTTTACAATTTTTCAATTAAATGTTTTAGAAATATTTCTGAAAAATCGCGTGTTATGGGGGCTTTCTCTGAAAATTACCTCCGTCATTTTCCGTTATCCCGGTTTACTTAGGTTAGCATGGTTCAGCTCGGCTCTAAATGACTTTTACTACTTACGGCTGACGTAAATCGGGTTTACTACCTTCAGAAATGTATAAATGAAACTGTATTGAAGTGTTTATATAAATGAGATTATAATCAAATTAAATTAAATTAAAATTTTCTGAGATCATTTTGATGCAAGCAAACTTCTCAAGTCTGAACATAATTTTCCATGTCGTTTAAATTGACTAAAAAAATAAATATTGATTATAAGGGTACATTATTAAAACATAATTATCTTCTGTAGAACAGTATTTCAAAATCTGAAAATTGTTAACAATTCTAGACTAGAATCCTTGATTCCATAATGGTAAAAGAACTGAAATCCTAAAAAAGATATTGGAACGGATTTAAACAACAAATATAAAATCATCTTGTTTTAAAAACTTTATTTAGAATCATTGGTTATTGAAGCCGAATCGATCTCTTATTATATAATAAGCATGACAAAATAAGACATTTGAAATGCAATACATTTTACAATTAGAAGATGTAAAATAAATTTTAAGTTGAAAAAATTGTATTCAATGTTTTAATGAATTTCGATTTTAGTTACTTTTGATTGCGCCGTATCACAGGATTGCTTGATTTTTTTGTTAGAAAATAATATCCTGTGATATATTGAATCTTATTGATCACAGAGAATATCTTAATCGGGCATTCTTTCAAGTGACAGGCAAAGCAACTAATGAGAATATAAGCATAGCGAATGAGAGGTGGCTTTTAGTAGCTAACTCGGCTGGCATCAAAATTGCGCACAGAAAGGTTCATTTATAATTAACTGGAACATGCATGAAAGTCGCTGGAATTTCCTGGATAAAATATAATTACTTCTGTCTTCATTAATCGATTCTCACAAAATGTATAGGGTGAGAAGCGGAAATGGGGTCTGTACTCGTCAAATTTCTTTGATCTTCAGTTATTGCGATCATACCTTCGTTGGCTTTATTTAAATTGTCTATGTACTGAGAAAAGAAATATGGAATCAAAGAAAATTTACTCGATTCAAAAAAATGATCGTACTGAATACGTCTTATAAAACACTTCTCCAATATAAAGAAATGGTTTTATCTAAACCAAAAGTATGAAATTATTGTTAAAAATAAATATTTTAGTCCGTGAAATATTAAAGAAACAAATTAAAATCCATTGGCTGAAATAAATGGGTTTTTAATATGAGGAAACTCAATGTGATCCTAAGATGCGATATATTGTTCAGAATAAGCATATAACAAAGTTGATAAAATAATAATTGATTCAAAGAACTCAGTCCTTGATTTCAAGAAAAGAGAGAATTATTTTGAAAAAACGTAATTTGTTTTTTAAAATGTGAACCCCTATTATTGGTGCCAGCATTGAAAAGAGCAGGAAATTGTACGTTCGGGTATGTGTTTAGGTCAAGGGTTTCCGTGACCTCTACAGGTCAAATAAAGGTCAATGTACGCTGTCATAGGACCTCGTAGGAATCTCGCAGAATTAGTGAAAAAAAGGAGGATCATACCCTAGGTAATTTTCAACAAGGAATCCAACGGAGACCTTGAATATGACCTTGAACCTTATTTTCAAGGCCATTTTGAGGTATGACCTTGGTTAATTTTTTTCACTAATTCTGCGAGATTCCTACAAGGTCCTATGAAGGCGTACTTTGACCTTTATTTGACCTGTAGAGGTCACATTAACCCTTGACCCAAACACATACCCGAACGTAAAATTTCTTGCTCTTTTCGATTCTGACACCAAAAATAGGGGTTCCCATTTAAACAAACAAAGCTGACCTCAAAATGACCTTGAAAATGAGGTTCAAAGTCAAATCCAAGATCACCGTTGGATCCCGCCTTGAAAGTTACCTATGTGAGGGATGGTTAGCGGATTAAATAAGGCACACTTATGCACATTA
>CAKNYM010048332.1:0-16449 GCA_932195095.1 Andricus curvator | reverse complement strand
TTATTATTATTATTATACCATTAAGCCATTTCCCTTTCGGGGTAGGCACATTGATCAATAACCAAAAAAGTATTCTATAAATGAAAAAAAAGGAACACTATTTTGAAAGTACTAACTGAAATACACATTTTTGTAATAAACAGTGTTCCTCTAAATTTAATAATTTGCAAGATAACAGAGCTTTTGTTATAAGACATTTTTTTGGGTTACAACAAATAGTCATTTTTCATTGAGAGAATTTGTTTTGGAGCAAAAATCTTCGCAAGAAACTGTACTTTCCTACTTGATGAATACAACTGTATGTGAAATGATCAATAAATTGTTTAAATTTACGCAAATTGGGATGATTATTTAATTTGTTAACTTTCAATTGATGTAACTCTTCCTGAAAAATACATAAAGGTGTCAAGATTGGTATATACTTATTCTTTGAAGTTGTACTAAAATGATGGTATGATAAAAAATTTCAAAATTTAAATATATGGACCTGTATAATTGTTTAAATTTTGAGCGCCGTTCTCTGCTTCTGTGTTTGATAGAAAGACGGGAAAAAATCTAAAAAATTTCGTAAATTACTACGAATTCAGTCATACCAATTAATTTATTGTTCTTTTATTCGTTGAAGAGTTATTAAAATCTCTTTTTTTGGGGAGAATGACAATAGACCTATTAGTGATGCAGTAAATTTGGCTGCAGGCGGTCAGCGAGCATATGGCAGGCACGCTGGAGATCCAAAGGCGTAGATACGGTGCAAGGGTTATGCGTATACATCTTCAGTGTGCCCCTAACCTTCGCACCGTATCGACGCCCTTGAGTATCACTTTCAGGTCTATTGTCGTCCTTCTCAAAAAAATAGATAATAATAACTCTTCAACGAATAAAAGAACAAAAATTTTATTGGTATGGCACTTTTTTCATGCCTTTTCGAAGTATTTGTATTATTTGTCAATACAATATTTGTCAATACCTTTCCGAAAGAGTTACATCAATTCAAAGCGAGCAAATTAAACAAACATCCCAATTCGCATACAATTAAACAATTGATTGATAATTTCAGATGAACTTGTATTTATCAAGTAGGCAAGTATATTTTCTTGCAGGAATTTTTTCTCTTACACAAATTCACTCAATGAAAAATGACTATTTGTTGTAACGCGATAAAATGAATTATAACAAAATCTCTGTTATCTTGCAAATTATTAACTTTAGAAGAACAGTGCCCATTACAAAAATATGTATTTCAGTTGGTACACTCTAAAAACAGACTATTGACTGTCAAACGATTCCTTTCACTGTTAAAGGATTTTCCATTCAAAATTGGCATGAGAGGAAATCCTTTCACAGTTAAAGGATTGTCGTTTCAAATCCTATCCTTTAACTGTGAAAGAATTTCCTTTGATCTTGAAGTGAAATCTATTGTCCGAAAAAAGAAAGAATAATTTGAACGTTAAAAGAAAATTTATTGCATGATATGACGTGCAACATATGTACAAAAGCCGAACTTTGGTGAATGTAAATATAAAAATCGATATAAAATCGACGCTTTACAAAATCATTTCATAAAGAACGTCTTACGAACGTTTGATTGTCAAAAGCAATAAAGAAAAATTTATACTTTGATTGTCAAAAGCGTAAAAATCAATGAAAACTGAGGTTATGCGGATAAAAAATTGTTCTTTCAGTACACGTACCTTCCAAAGTTTTTGCGTCACAATCTGGGATTCCTAATTTTTTGAAGTAATCCATTTTCGACATCATTTCGCTCGTTTTTCCACTCACTTTATCAATTAATAAATAAATCGTGCAGTGAAAATATTCACTCATGCGCAGGCGCACTTTCTCCGCTAGCCAACAAATTAAATCCTTTAATAGTTAAAGGAATTCTTTTCAAAGTCAAAAGAAATCGTTTATCAGTAAAACTACTTTCGTTTTGCATTTAACGGATAAGTCTTTGAACAGTGAAACGATTCTATTGACGGGCAAAAGAAATCTGCTTAATTTCAAAGGATGCATTCTGAAAGGAACGTAATTTCACTGTTAATAGACTTTTTCTTAGAGTGTACTTTAAAAACAGTGTTACTGTTCTCTAATTCATTAAATACTTTTTTGGTTATTGATAAAAGTATTTGTTGTCATTTATTTTTCACGCTAATTGATTTTGTGCATTGAATATCCGTCATGAAATGATTTTCTTCGTTGTTAGAAAGGGCTAGTATAGATGTTTGAGATTCAATATAAATGGTGGGGGTAAAATTCCTATTGATGTGGTTCTCGAAAATAGGTATTGGGTGTACTTTATATAATTGAAATTCATTCTTGGAAAGATCTGGGGTTGTCAATACGAAGATTAATTGGTCTTCTACTGTGAAATGTTTGATTCTGGAAATTTGCGAAAATGTTTGCAAATTATTTCCGGATGGATTTACAGAATTATGTTTTAGGATTTGGTAAAAGAATTGTAGAGAGGTATTAGAGGAAGGTTGAGGGTTGCACATATAGTAAAAAGATCGGAAGTTTCATGCATTTCAAGCAGCCATTTTGCAGAAAGTTTCTGATATCCTTTTAGTCAGGGATCATGATTTAATTTCCATTCTTTTATAGTAGGTATGTTTTTTAATTCATCTACTATATTCTGTAAGATTTTGGATAATGAATGCGAAAAAATATAAGATTTTCTTTCTGGCCAACGGAATGAGGGCATTTCTGTTGTTTTGAGTTTATAATAGGCTGATTGGAATATATCAATTACTTTATTTCCATTACTAAGATATTGGTTTGTGATGTTATAAGTATGATTGAAATAAAATTTAATTTGGTCGATGACCCTAGCTAATTTCTTTTCTTCATATCTGTTCTGTACTTCAAATCTTTTGTGAAGGCATGAATCTGTTTCTTCTCTATTAACACAATATGCTATCGTTTTTGAATAATGTTGTTGTAAAAAATATCTAACGTTTAATATCTCAAAAATAATAAAATATGACAGTGAATAATTGTCGCTTGAAAGAAATCTAATTTTAGTCAAAGGCTCGTATATAAACATGTCATGTTTGTAAATTTCGTTTTTATGTACATTGGGCTTGCATTAAGTACAGAAGGCTTAAACATTAATGTTAGTAGAGTGATGGAAAATAATAGCAATCTACAATACATGATGCTTCTCGGATTAAACGGCCAGTTTCCTAAAAAAGAAGAAATTTGAACATATGGTTAGTAATAGGTCGCATGCGCAAGGTTCTTTTTACATTCTCATTCTAATGAGAAGGTATTGGTTTTATGTAAAATTTGACATAGTCGGTTTTCATCAAATCTCCACGTTTTGAGACCTCCTGAGTCAGAAAAAACGATTTTTACGAAGGTGTCTGTCTGTCTGTAGTCTGTCTGTCTGTCTGTCTGTCTGTCTGTAGCCACGATAACTTTCGAAAAAATGATCAGATTTGATTGAGCTTTGGCACACTTTTTTATGGCCAAAAAATAGAGAACGAGTTTGTTAACCAGCTATTTTGGATGAAAATCCAAAAAGTGAGCACATTTTGAAAATTTTTGAGACCACTTTTTTGGAAGATTTGAAAATTCTATGTACGGTTATTAGTAGTACGCAAAATGATGAACAAAATATTCTTATGACTTTTCGTGATAAAAAAAAAATTACTGGAGTTATAGCATTTTCAAAATTCCAAAAAACAAACGAAAATGATCATTTTAAGCCGAAAAACGCACGATATGAAAAAAAGTCAAGAGGAGAAAAACGTTGATTCCTGAACACCCTATAATATTTTCATGGCAACTTTTTGAATTTTTCGAAAAATAAAAAATTCAAATTTTGATCGCACAAAAAATTAATGAAAAATCAAAAAAGCCATTTTGCTGTAAAACTATGCAAGATACCAGAAAAGGTCATCTCACCAAAATTGTGCACCTAAAAAAGATCTACAAATTTCTTATCATTCACTTCTTGATATGACGCGTAGTTTTTGTTTTATTCGTAAAAAACAGCATTGAAAATAGAAAAATCAAATTTTCAGACGAATATTACCAGCTACGAAAAAATGACCGAAACGAAATTTCTTCATCCAAGGAAGAGGTACAAATTTATTGTGACTCATGTTTCGATAGGATGCGTAGTTTTTGTTTTATTCGTGAAAATAACATTGACAGTAAAAGAATCAAATTTTTGAAAAAACAATGCAAGGTACGAAAACATATAAATGAACAAAAATTGTGCATTCAAAAAAGACTTACACACCCGTAATCAATTTTTGTGGTAAGAATATATTCAAAATGAAAAAATTAACTTTTTTGATAAACGGCACAAGCTAAAATAAAATGTTAACTAATAAAATTTGTCGCCTGAATTATATCATTACTTTTCATTTGAAATCAAATACAAATTTAGTAATTTGTATATGAAGAACATATAACACGAAGCACAAAGTGCGCGCTCAGTGTATTTACCAAATCGCACGCCGTAAGTGCGCTCAAACTTTTTTGTTTCTATCATACGGTTCAAATGATTTTCAAATCAAATATCGAGCGCGAAGCGCGAGTGTCTGGATGAGAATGTGTTCCTTAAGGTCGATAGAACCTTGAGTAAATAAAGTTCCTTTTCAGTCTAAAATAAAAGCAAATTTAACAATCACTTAATATGTAGAGGTTTTGATAATTTTATAATATTTACAAACAAACTTTTTCTTTTCATCGAAGTCGAACACGAAGTTCAAAAATCTAGAGGAGCCTAGCGTAAAGCGCGATGCAAATACGCTCGAGCGCGTAGCGCGAGGTGAATACATAATCGAGCGCGAAGCGCGAGATAAATATATGATCGAGCGCGAAGCGTGAGATCCAACAGTCGCGCGCCCTAGGCGCGCTCAAACTTGCGAGCGAAGCGAGCCGCGCGCGAAGCGCGCCATGAGAATGTGCCCGCGAAGCGGGCAGATTTTTTTGTTTGTTAATAGGAAAGGAAATTCCGGAAAAGTTAGTATTGGTTATGATTTTCCACAAGAGTTTGAAGAAAATTCACCACTTTTTTGTATGAAGTTAGATTATTAGTTCAAGAAGGTAAATGCTTATTCTTCTTCGATTGACGTTTACAGTCCTTTGCCGTGTGATTTATTACGTTACAACGCTGGCAAGAGTTTGCCCATGGTACTACTATCGGCGAGAAAATTTGAGTTCTCTGGCTTTGAAGTTAAAAAAGTAAGTGAAGAAAAAATGGTAGCTCAATTAATCAAGAATCATTTTAAAGTTCGAAATGTGGTCCGCTAATGAGCCTGAAACGAATATTCAAAAAAAAAAGTATAGCTCAGAGACCCGAAAATCTGTTAAAAAGTAGGGAAATTTGACAGCTTTTAAGGCCGTGTAACGAGTATACCAGCTGATCGAGTCAGTCCTGAGATCAATATTTTTTACCCATATTTAAAAATAAAAGTTAAAATATCGCGGAAAATTTTTCGGAAAATGTTAAAAAATATTAAAGGACCGTTTGTGGCAAGGCACAGAGTTGGGGGAAGAAAAAAGTTTATTTATGAAAAACATAAATATCGACCGATGCATTTAGGCTTCACGGCAGAAGTTTGTCTTCTATCTTTCTCTCTCGGTAAAGAAGAAGTTCGCTGTTGGTAACTTTTTTTTTGTTAGGCTGCAGGTGGCGCCAGGTGTGATCGATTTGATTTACAAATTATCACAGGATACAGGTTCGATAATATCAAAGTAAAAAAAAATGGCAGTTACCAGAATTTCAAACAAATGTTGCGATTTGAATGAAACTCTGTTTCACAAAGCTTTTGAGGTTACATAATTCGGATATAACCACAAAATTAAAAAATCCAAACATGCAATATGGATTTGCATGCAATCCATGAAACTTATAGTTTCGTAGGATTTTTGAGGTTATGAAACTCAAAACCTCAGCCTACTAATGTCTGCTCAAATTAAAAAAAAAATTACTTCAGACAATGATTCTTTTTGTTTTTTATTGCTTTTATTGTGCAGTATATCTTTTCAACTCATACGCATGCAAAAAAAGTATGGTTGACTAGAATTACAGTCTACACAAGAGCTCCAATATAAGAGCAGTTTCGGGGGTTCCCTCGCACCGGCCTTGCTACTAAATCAGTGCCTCGAAACGTAAACTGTCAGGGCTGTCTGAACCGTTTCCAATTGTATCATGATCCAAAAAGCTATGGTCTCGCCACGCGCATCTAAAAAAAAGTGAACCAATCAAATGGCCCGTAGGAATTCGTACAGCGACCTCCATTTTTAAAAGGACTTCAAGCGGGAAGTTTAAAGCAGGCTCAACGCTGCATGTGTTAATTGCAAAAAAAAGTCGAAAACAGTCTTATAAATAATCGTATAAAGCTAAAATAAAAACCAGGAACATATGACTTATATTTATAAACAGTATAAAATGTAAAAGAGCGTGCTATTGAAAAATTTGAAGTGCTTCTTTGCAACATATTTGAAGAATTATAATCCCATACTATTCACACTATCGATTTTGGAAAGACCAAAGAGAGTTTAAAAATTTTCTTGTATTGTACTTTTTATTACAGAAATCATTATGAATAATTTGTACTAGTTGTGGACAGTCGGCTAAAGTAAGGGTTTTATTATCTATATTATTACAAATTCTAATAAATAATTAATAATTATTTATTAATTAATAATAACAAACAAAATAATCAATTAATACTGGATAGTTATAAATAAAATAATGAATTGATAATTAATAATTACAAATAGAAGAATTAATTACGGCAAATAAATCAATTATAATTATTGTAATCATCATTATAATTATTGTATAATTATTGTAATAGCAAACATAGTAAAAATATGAAGAATACAATACTAAATATCTCGATAATTATTAATTAACAATAATTAATTATGATACATAAATCAATTACAATTATTGTAATTTAAAATTAATAATTATAATGATTCGTATTAATTACTATTAAAAATGCTTTTCGCAGAAAGTGTTGCAAGTTTTACTATAATTTTTATCATTGAATGTACTTTTTGTATAATATTATAAAGCAAACACAGTAAAAATATGAAGAATACAATACTAAATATACTTTTATAATTAAAATTTTGTATGACTTTCATGATTTATTTAATGGTGTGGCAAAAAAGAGGTATGCATGGCAAAAACAAATTATGTTAAGCCTGCCTTGATTATTTGTAACGTACGTAGAGTCCTTAAATGCCCAAGAATTTATTTTGAGCAAATGCTCTCGAGAATAGGCTTATTAAGCACTTATTGTTTAAACAAAGATATATCATAATTAATACATGTATTTTTTCAAAAACATTCTAGACTGAACAAAACATATACCTTTTTTAAATTACAGAGTTGCTACAGGTCAGATAACCTGACTAACCCGACTAACCTAACGAGTTAGGGAATTTTCGACAAATCGAAGTTGAAATTAATTTTATCATCATGGTTAAAAATCGCAACTATTTGGTTAAAAATTAATCTGTTTTGCTTGAGGATTCAAACTATTTTGTAGAAAATTTTTCTTTTCTGGTTGAATTCAACTATTTTTGGTATAAAATTAAAATCCTTTTTGGTCAAAATATAAAACATCACGTTTTTCGTTGAGAATTCATCTTTTTTGGTACAAAATTCAATTACTTAGTTGGAAGTGAAACTACTTTGTTAAAAATTCTTTTCTTTGGTTGATGATTCATCATTTTAGTTGAAAAAACTTTCTTTTGTTCAAAATTTAATTATTTTGTTGAAAATTATTTTGTACATGTATGGTTCATAATTTATCTTCTGATGTTAAAAATTCAAATATTCGGTTTAAAATTCCTGTATTTTATTGAAAATTCGAAGTTTGTGGGAAAATATTTAATCTTCTCGGTGACTAATTCATCTTTTTGGTTGCAAATTCATTTGAAAATTAAAATATTCGGTTAAAAATGAGATGTTTCTTATTTAGAATCAATTTTTTTAACCGGAAATTGTAACTTCCATTTTTTGTCGAAAATTTATCTTTTTTGATAGCATCTAATTCTTCTTGGTTGAAAATTAGGGGAAACCACCCTACAGTAGATAATGAATTACAGTAGATAATCTTAATTAACTGGAAAACTGACAAAAATTGTTAATTACTTTTGTTAGTATAACGTTTCAGCAAGGATACTATATTTTCTAACGAAGTTTCATTGAAATTTTATAATTAATTAATGCGTGAGAGCATAAAATTTATTTTTAACCTGGAAAAAAAAATTTCACCTCTTCTTTATTCATACTTGTTAACTTAATGAAACATTTTTATGACATGTTTATACAATAGAATCGAAGCTTGAAGTTTAATAAACAATATTTATTGATACAAAGTGTTCTTTCTTTATTATTTATAAATATTTGAGGACTTTTTATTAGATAATACATTTTCCAACAGTAGATAACCAACAGTAGATAAGCGGTAAATTACAAAAAATGTCTCTGTCAAAATTGGCAGCTCTGCGACTGTCTCGCAGTTTTTTTAAGCTCGGTTTTAAGTTAAAGGTTGTGTTTGTTTGTTTATTTTGATTCGTGAAGTTTTTCAATTCAAATTATTGTAAATAATAAACTAAGAAAATAGTGTAAATGATTGGTTATTAAAAAAATCATAAATTTTAGTTGTGTTTTAAGGAGCCTTTCGGAAAAGATATCATTTTTAGGATTAAAGTATGTAAAAATGCTGCACTTTTCTGTCATCGCAAGTCAGGTTAAATTTTATAAAGATTAAACATCTCGTACCAATCGTACCAATCTCACGGTATATCAAAGATAAAAAAATGTCAATAATTTAAACTATTGCGATTTTTGTAAAAGAATCATAGTTTCAACTAATATTTACTTAATAAATTGATTTTAATTGTAAGTATACTAATGATAAATCATAATTATCCAGAATTGAGTATTCTGTCTTGCCCAGAAGCAATACCAGAAACGATTATCTATTGATGGACAAAGGTGTCAAAATCGCAGCCTTGACCAGGTCTAATAAAAATGTTTAATACAGCCAATTGATTAATTTCGTGATATTTTTTTCTATAAGAATACTCAATTCAATATGTAAGCTTTATTTAACAACGATAATCTTTCTAGATTTTTGAAAACTGATGCAGTTATAGGCTGTTGAATTTTTTCCTATCTACTGTAGGGCGGTTTCCCCTGCACTATTTCATTGAAAATGTATCGGTTTTCGGTGAAAATGGAACTATTAGTTGTAAATCCGTATTTTTTTGGTAAAAGAGTACTCTCATTAGTTGAAATTTCACCTTCTTGGTTAAAAATGAATTTCTTTGGTTGGAAATTCTTTTTGTTTTCAGTTCAAAATTTTGTTTACTAACTGAAAATTATTCTACTTTATTTTTGGTAGAAAATACATATTTTTCGTTTAAAATTCATGTATTTGGTTAAAAATTAAATTTTTATAGTTGAAGATTCATCATTTTAGTTGAAAATTCACTTTAACTATTGAATTTTGTGTGGAAAATTTACCTTTTTTGATAAAAATGTAATCTTTTCCAATAAAAAATTATCGGTTTAGTAAAAAATGTAACTGTTATATTTTTTGTTAAGAATTCATTTTTCGCATTGAAAAAAGAGTAGTTGAAAATTAGTTTTTTTTGTTCATAGAAAATTCATCTTTTGAATAGAAAAACCCACAATTTGGTCAAAAATGTCATATTTTTGGTTCAAAATTCATCATTTTCATTGAAAAATAATTTCTTTGGTTGAAAATTCGTTTCTTTTCAGTTGAAAATTATTTTTTCAACTGAAGATATAACTGTTCCATTTGAGCTTGAAAATTTATATCTTCAGTTGAAAATTAATTAATTTGGCTGAAAACTCGTTTTTTTAAATTCACTTTTCGTTTGTAAATTCATCTCTTTTAGTTAAAAATAGAATTATTTTGTGGAGAAAATGAGTCTTTTTTGGTAGAAAATCAATCTTTTGGGTTGAAAATTCAACTATTTTTGGTTGAAGATTCATTATTTCAGTTGAAAATTCATTTCTTTGGTTGATAATTGATCTTTTTGACTTGAAAACACAACTAAAAAGTATTATAAATATATTTAGAAACATAATTTATTTTGCATAACATTATTATTATTCTAGGTGTATGGTTGGTTTTATTCCTAGAAGAATTCAGGAATTGGGATATTGTAGCAATCCTGAATAAGGCACTGTTTGATGCGAATAATATGTTTTCTATTACTTTGACTTATTTTATCATTTAAATTTAGCACCCTTTCCAATTTGAAGCAATGCATTTTTCCGCGAAATTTAAATAATTTAATTATTATTAATAAAAGTAAAGTACTTTCTTTTAATTCATGCATTTTAACTATACGTATTTGCAGTTCGATATATTTCTTCATTATAATGATAGATTAACACTTAAAGGACACAACTACAAATACACCTCCAGATATTTTTGGCTGGAAAAAATCATGAGTGATGTTGAAACAATATAAAATAGAAAAAAATATCTCCAAAACCTCAATGATAATTCAATTATCCGATGAAAATACTTGAAACATAAATGAGACAATCGGAAAGCTTATGGGGTCTCAGTGGCCCCAAGTGTCCTTTAGGGATAAATAGTTTCAAATTCACAATTTCTATTAAATGTAAAACTATGTATCTTCAAGAATTAAAAGAGGTATTAACGACATTCTTATTATCTACATTTAAGTATCTAAGTTTGACAAACGCTGTGCTACATCATGACGCGAAATGATTTCAATCGTACTTCGGAAAGCGTCTCTGCGTTGTCATGGTAACCAATATGGCTGTCGCTGTACGAGACGCGGCTTGAACGTATTTCGTACCCCCAAGTGGCGGGACCATAGCTTTTTGGATCATGCAATTGTATAATGCCTAATATACTCTACTGAGTACTCGTGCACGGCGGCCCTTCCGAAACTGCGTGGGCCAGCGGTTCTTGGGACTTCTAAATCAGCCCCTCTTATATTCGAGCTCTTGTGTACTTATATCTGCTTGAATCAAAACAAATGTCTTTAGACAATGATTATTTCTAATGTACAATATATTTTCAACTCATACGCATGCAAAAAGTATGGTTGATTAGAATCACAGTCTACTAATGTCTGCTGAAATAAAAAAAAATTACTTCAGACAATGATTCTTTTTGTTTCTCATTGTTTTTATTGTGCAGTATATATTTTCAACTCATACGCATGCAAAAAAAGTATGGTTGACTAGAATTACAGTCTACACAAGAGCTCCAATATAATACATACGTTTTCAACCAAATAGTTGAATTTTGAACTAAAAACAAAAATCGGAGTAGTTAAATTTTCTGCTAATAAAATTAATTTTTAACCAAAAGTAAACGAATTTTCTTTTTGAACCTGAATAATTTCCATCTAGAATTGAAAAGCGTCAATTTCAGTGAAAAAAAAATTAATTTCAAAATAGAAAGAAACAAATCTCAAGAAAATATTTAAATTTAGAAGCAAACAGAAGAATTTGTAATAAAAATTATAAATCTTCTGCAATAAAAAATAAATTTTTAAGAAAAGAGTTTAGCTTTCAACAAAGTAGTGAAGATTTCAAGAAGAACTATGACGTTTTAAATAAAACATTAATTTTCTACCAAAACAACGAATTTTCAATAAAAACATTAGTTTTTTAACTAAATAGAGATATATTTCCAATCAAAAATTAAAAACTTTAATTTTTTGTTAAAAAAATTAATTTTCATGGCAATAGTTAGAGTTTATTCTGAAGAGATGAATTGTGAATAAAAATTATGAATATTAAAAAAAAAAAAGAATTTTCAAGGAAAGATTTAACCTTTCAACAAAACAGTGGAGTTTTTAAACAAAAACGTGAATTTTCAAATAAAACATGAATTCAAATTTAAACTGGCTGTGAATTCAATCTCGAGTGTTTCCACTTTGTTTTTATTTATAATTATATGGTGCTCATTTCACGAGAACTTTGCTTCCCGTTAGCAAATGTATTTGCTTCCTCATAGAGGATGCACTAGTGATTTTTTTTAATAATAGACAAACCAAAGGAAGCATTAGTTATTACATTCTCCTCAGAGAAGGTATTAGATTTGTGTAAAATTTGACCCCCTCCGTGTTTGTCAAATGTCCACGTTTTGAGACATTCTGAACCCAAAAAACAGGTTTTCGCGAATATGTCTATCTGTATGTATGTATGTATGTATGTATCAGGCCTCACAGTCCCTATGGATAAAATATAGGGACCAAAGGGTACTTTTCGTCACGCGCTCAAAGGGTAACAAATTCAGGATAAGTTTATAAGACTTCAAAACAATTCAAGTTAAATTCCAGCGAATTCGAATGAATTAGAAACAATTTTAAAAGTAAAAAAATTCCATTGATTTCCGTAAAATTGGAATGAATTTAGAGGAATTTGAGATAAACGAGAAGAATTCGATTAAGTTCATAAAAATTCAAGGTGAATTGAAAAAATTTAAATGAATTGATAACAATTTTAAAATATGAAGAAACTTTTATAAATTCAGTAACTTTGAAATGAGCTTAGAAAAATTCAATTGAATTCAAAAGAATTGTATGAAATGCCTAAGAATTCAAGGTGAGGTTACAAAACTTCAGGATCAATTAAATAAAAACGTTTAAAAATTGAAAAAAATCCATTGAATATAATTGAGTAAATTTATAATAATTCAAGTGAATTAAAAAATTCAAGGGAATCCCAAAGAATTTAAAAGAATTCAGGTTGAATTTCTGAAAATAACTTCAAATCTCTTCAAATCTTTGAAACCCTACTAACTTCTAACTAAAAAAATGACTAATGACTACAAAACAATTCAAAAAAATTCAAATGAATTGGAAAGTTTAAAAAATTAAAAAAATCCACTTATTTCTGTAAAATTTGAGTGAATTTCGAGGAATTTAAGGGAAACGAGCAGAATTTGATGAAATGCATACAAATTTAAGGTGAATTAAAAAAAATTCAAATTAATTGACAAAAATGCGAAAAAATTTAAAAATATGAAAAAATTAATTGCATTGAGTAAGTTTCAAATGAATTTTAGAAAAAATTGAAGAGGATTCAAAAGAATTTGATGAAATGCCTAAAAATTTAAGGTGAGTTTCAATGACTTCAAGATGAATTAAAGAAAAACTTTTAAAAATTCCATTGATTGATAAATTTTTTGAAATCCATTAAAATATTAAAATCCATTTAAAATATTAAAACCCTTGGAAATCCCTTGAAATTGTTTAAATCTCTTGAAAATGCCTTGGAATCTTTTAAAATATCTTAAAATATTTAAAAGTCTTTGAAATCCCTTCAAACTATTCGAATAAATACAAAAATTCTGGGAATCGTTAAAATTTCCTAAAATATTTCCAATCCTTTGAATCTTTTGAAACACCTTGAAACGTTTTAAAGCTCTAGAAAATGCATGCAAATCTTTTAGAATACACTGAAATATTTCAAATCCTTTGAAATCCTATTAAATTACTGAAATCAATTAACAATTTCTTTATAATCTTTTAAAATAACCTAGAATAATTTTTTTAATCTCTAGGAAATGCCAAGGAATTTGAAAAATATCTTTAAATATTTCAAATCGTTTGGTCATTTTATCAATTAATCTGCAGAACCAATTGTATAAAAACTTTTAAAAAATCACTTGAATTATGTAAAATTGAGTAAATTTATAAGAATTCAAATGAATTAAAAAATTCAAAAGAATTTCAAAGAATTCAGGGTAAAATCCAAAAAATAATTTTAAATCTCTTCAAATCTTTAAAACCCTACGAAATAACTCACTTTTCTTGAATAAATTCTTCAAAGTCAACTAAAATGTTAATGAATCTCTTAGAATGATTGAAACCAATTAAAAATTCCTTGGAATCTTTTAAGATTTCCTAAAATATTTCAAATCCTTTGAAATCCTACAAGATACCTCACTTCTCGTGAACAATTTTTGTATCCACTAAAATATTATAAAATCCCTGTAAAATTCTATGATGATATTTCCCAAAATCCTGGAAATGTATTAAAATACATTGAGAGTTTTAAAATCCCTTAAAGTCATTGAAATCCTTGGAAATCTTATAAAATAACGTGAAATCCTTTAAAATATATTACGACCTTATAAATCCTGTAAAATCGTTTCATATCTTCCGAAATTCTAGAAAATTCTTTATCCTAAAATATTTCAAACGCTTCGAAATTCCTTCAAATTAATTAAATTAATTAATAATTCCTTGGATTCTTTTAAAATGCCCTAAAATATTTCAAATTCTTTGAAATCCCACTAAACTACTGAAAACAATTACAAAGTATTTGATATCTTTTAGAATTACCTAAAATTTTTTTAATCTTTTGAAATCCCTTGAAACTCTTTAGAGCTCTTGAAAATGCCAATTAGTGAAAAATTACTCGGAATCTTTTAAAATTCCCTAAAATATTTCAAATTTAAAGCTCTTGAAAATGCCTTAGAAGTTTTAAAAATTCTCTAAAATCTTTCAAATTTCTTCAAATTATTTAAATCTATTACATTTAAAATTTTACATATTAAATTTCTCAGAATCTTTAAAAATAATGTTAAATATATCAAAAGAAGTCAAGACAATTCAGAAATAGCTATAGATCTGAATTGAACAGTGATTAACCCTTGAGTTAATTTATTGATAGAAAAGTGACTAATGTGATGTTTTCATTGAAAAAAGTGAATAAAAAATGATTTGAGAAAAAAGTGAATAATAGTGACTGTATGTGGCATCCCTAATTATTTTTGTGAAGTTGCTTCTTACAGGTATTCCCTGATTTTTGCTATTTCTTTCAAAATACTCTTGGAAGCTTTGATCTTATTATAAATTTTTTTGAAGTTCCAGTAGGGGGCTGCAAATAGGGTACCATAGGACCACATCTTGAAAATAGGGTACTTTAGGGACCTTAACTGAATATAGGGTACAATAGGGGATATAAGGACTGGTCTGTGAGGCCTGAAAATTGAAAAAAAAATCTTCCTACTTCATGATTCCATAGCCATTCTGCTGACCATCTTTCCACTGTCCCTGATAAATTCCCTGAACTAGATTATGCACTGTGCCATATACATTTATGACTCCTTTTGAAAATTGTCCTTTATACATTCTTCCATTGGGCCACTCCATTTGTCCATATCCATCCATTTATTACTCCTTTTGAAAATTTTCCTCGATACATTCTTCCATCGGGCCACTGCATTTGTCCATATGAATCGTCAGTATCGGGTTTTCCATTGAACCAGCGACCGAACATTTATTTGCATGGAAAAAAAATTAGGAATAAGGGGCATTTCGAAAAATACGTACACACACGGCTTTTTCTATCATGACTGTATGTAAAATTAACAGGGTGACCAATAAAATTTTGAACAAAAATTCCAGCCTATTTCCCGGTTTTCCCGGTCTAAAATTAAATTTTTCCTGGTTGACTTTTAAGCGCTTATAATAATTATTATTCAATTTGAAAAGTTCTTTTAAATAATTGGGGGAATGCGAGCCCTTGGTTCAATTAAGCTTGGGTGTATCGTTATAATACTTTTCTCATTTTATTACATTCTCATCCTATAATGAGAAGGTATTAGATTTGTGTACAATTTACACCCCCCCCCCCTCCCGTTTTTGTCAAATTTCCACGTTTTGAGACCCCCTGAACCCAAAAAACAGGTTTTTACAAAATGTCTGTCTGTCTGTTAGTCAGTAGATTTTTAGATTGTTAGCACGATAACTTTCGAAAGAATTGACAGATTGGATTGGGCTCTGATATACTTCTCAAGTGTCCTAAAATGAAGGTCAAGTTCGTTAGTCTTTTTCTGATGAAACAAAAATTACTGGAGTTATAGCATTTACAAAATTCCAAAAAACAAACGAAAATGAACATTTTAAGCCAAACAATGCACGATGTGAAAAAATTCAAGAGAAGAAAAATGTTTCTTTTTGCACACCTCACAATATTGTTATGAGACTTTTTTCAGTTTTCTTGAAAAATCCAGAATTCAAATTTTTATCGCACAAAAAAATAATGAAAAATCATAAATTCCATTTTGCGGTCAAAATGTACAAGATACGAAAAAAGATGACTTGACAAAAATTGTGCAGTCAAAAAAGATCTAGAAATTTGTTAATAATCACTTTTTGATGGGACGCGTAGTTTTTGTTTCATTTGTAAAAAACTGATTCAAGAATAAAATAAATTACATTTTTGGACAAACGAAACAAACCACGAAAAAAATTAATAGACAAAAATTGTTCACTCAGAAAAGAGCTACACATTTTTTATTAATCATTTTTTGATCAGATGCGTAATTTTTGTTTTAATCGTGCAAAATACCATTACCAATATAAAAAATTGTTGAAAAACGACGTAAGGTACGAAAAAAGATGAATAGACAAAAGTTGTTCAATTAAAAAAGA
>CAKNYM010048331.1:62465-125504 GCA_932195095.1 Andricus curvator | reverse complement strand
ACTAAGAATATCTTTCCGGTCTCTTCATTATGCTCATCAAATTTCCATGATTTATTAATTATTTAAAATATTTTCATGAGCAAATTAAGAGTTTGGCAATTTGTCGAAGAAACCCTCCAGTCAAACCTCCTGCTCGACATTAGTTAAAACCGAGGTTAAAATGCAGCGAATACACATCTCGGTCGGATACGTCGCAGATGGTCATTCATCCGAGTGCTATGCGCGCTCGAAATGGCTTGACATCTGGACTCTTCTCGAGTCGAGATCATTTACTGTTTATTTCTGTGAAAATTTGTAAGCGCCGACATTTTATATGTTTTTTTTTCAAAAGTTGCATGAAAATGTTTAGAGTTGCACAGTTATTTATTCTGCATCGTGAGAGGGTATCCATGCGAAGCCGTGTACAAATCTAAATTATTGAAGTAAAAATTAATTTCATGGCATTTTATTGAACGTCATTTCCAAATAAAATAATTACATGTGAATAAATTCGTCGCGCGCGGAGCGCACGTATGGGGCTCTAGTGTGAGTTTAAACGAAATATAAGGTGATCGACCTTTTATGCAGTTTTGCCGAATTTTTTCTTATCTTGTGTCATGTTGGCAAAAAAAAAATTGTTTTTCAAGGCAAAAAAATTACCTCTTCTCTTCAAGGTGCGGGCACAGGGCAGAATTAAAAAAGATAGAGTGAAAGAAAACGATGGGGCTTTTGAGTAAATTGAATTTGAAGATTTTTAGGAAAACGACCATCATTTTGTCAATTTTGAAGTTTTTAAAACAAATATTCATAACCTTGCAAACAAAATTTTTCTGCTAAATCGGTAAAATAGGTTTATTCTTACTCTCTTTGAAAAACAACATATAGTTTAGAGGCAAATGATTCGGTAACTTGAGCATTGACTGCCTGCCCGATTTCAAATGAATTCGGTTTTTAAGAAATTTAAAGTATTGAAAGAAGACTTCTATCTAACTTAATAAGTCTGTTCGAGCAAACCCAACTTAAAATAAATTTTCGGTTTCTTTCAAATTAATGTAGCTTGAAATATTATTTCAAGCTATATTAATTCAGAGATTGTGCAGATTACAAAGCTTGGCTTTATTCGCTCGTAACCCGAGAGCTTACTATCGGAATGCCTACGTGGCATTCCAAGCTCCCAAGGAACTAGCCTGCGAGCCGACTTTAAGAATGAAGAAGGCTGTAAAATAAAAGAATAAAATTAAACAATATTGCCCGAAATTAATTCTCGGACAATTTCCTTTTTTTTTAGATGCTAAAAGGGAGGTTGATAGGGATGTGCAATCCACTCAATTATGTGAGGGTGAACTGCACAAACCTGTGCGTGTGAAAGTTTGAGTGTATACATGTGTGTATACACACATTTTCAAACCTGGAATGGAAATCATGTTCAATCTAAAACGAACGAAGGTGCACTTATACCCGCCACGCTAGCGAGCATACACACGCGTGGGCACCGCATTCGATCTCTCTCGCCAACGCCTTACATAGCGCTATCTCCTTCACGCGCATAACCACGTTGTTCTCAACGGATACAACAAACCACCGTGCTTCGACCGGTTCGTACACACGGTCTCTTCTGTCTCTCCTTCTCTATCCTCATCTTCTTACTATGGGTATGTCTCTGTCATGCACACTGCCGGGCTGCACACGCTGGATACCACGGTTCGATGTGCCATACAGCCCGAGCATGAACACGTGGTCGTTTCAAAACAATAACACGTGCTTATTCAGCAGTAGTGCAACGCTAAAATGCTCAATTTCTTATGGTGAAACTTAAGGTTTGAAACAATAAATACTTAACTCTAAGTTGAAAATTCCAACCTGCATCAATTCTGATGCAAATTGAAATTAAAATTTCCCTTCTGAAAAGAATGTAAAAGACTTCAAAGCACTTTACTTCTGTAAAATACTGACGAGGTTCCTGCCATGCAGGTGCAAAAGTCAGAGCAAAGGCGTTTAACTACATGAATTCCGCACACCTACAAAAATAGCTGCAAGTCCCACGGCATATCTCTTCCTTCCTAATACAAATTCTGCAATTCCGCAAAAAATCCTACCCGATTTACCTCGACTATGAACTATCGAGGCACATCAGATGAAAGTCATCATCGCAGTAACTTGGGCAACCTGGCACGGGCCAGAACTACCCAGACTTTTGTCCGTCCGAAGTCGGGATCGAATTAATATAAGGAATTTTCTTTTCTTACGGGAAATCTAGCCCATAAGTTGCGAAGCCCCTATCCGGGTCAACGAAAATTTATCATTATTTTCAGTACGGGAACGGAAGTGAACCGCTGGCATCGATGGATTGACCGGGAGAATTCCATATTTTTTTTATGATACAGACGTAAAAATTAAACTACTCAGACTTTTGTCTGTCCGAAAGTCGGGATAAAGGATCAAACAAAATTTAATTTTGACTGGTAAAATTCTAGTCCGTAAGACGCAACTACTTCCTATCCACGGCACCGGAATTCTAATTCGCGATCCGGATGTAAAATTTTCGATCTCTATCCGACGGGAGGTAGGACCGTAAGGGGAGCGGTCAGTTTTCTTTTTGCATCCAATTCGACCTACTAAAAAACGAAAGAGATTGGTCTAGGAAAACTTGACCCTTTTCGAACCTCAAAACGAAAAGGAGCAATTTTTTCGGAAGGCTTTAATTCACTTTTACGAGGAGTAGATATATTTTGTATTTCCCGTAAAAGCGAGTTCGCGAAAAGTGATAGGTATACGGCCGTGTTTGTGTGTGTCGCGAATAAGTTAAGGGACTAGAGTGAATTACACGATCCACGCAACGAAAATGGCTTCGGCCGCTCTGAAAAGGAACAAAGAGGAAAAGGAAAAGCCGGAAGTCACCTTCGTCCAATCTGGATTTAATTTTCCTCTCTTCGATGACGAGCGGTACTATTAAGAAAACAAATTGGTGAGCTGTATCCTTTCTTTATTTTTTATGTACTTCTTTCCACTTTCCAGCGCATTCTACCCATTGTAGAATGTGTCTTCCCAAATTTGACTCGCCATTGTAATTTAAAATCGTCTGTCAAGTGAAAAAAAGGTGAAGTAGCGAATTTTTAAAAATAAATTACAAAAAAAAATCTTAAACATGTTTCAAGTAAAGCTATCCTGTATTTGAATAATTTCAAGTTTAAGGTAAGATTTTATAATTGGAATATATTTGCCTCTAAATGAGCCGAATCTATTATTGAGGGAGTTGGAAAAGGGAACGGACTAGTCGTCGCTTATGAAAAACATTTGACTACTCATTCTGAATTTTGGGACGAGACACTTTGAATTGATTACATAAGAAGATAAATTGTGTTTCTTATAATATTTATTGAAAATAAATTTATAAATAAAAACATCACTTGATGGGCTTAAAGAACCCCACAAGCCCCCCATGTGATTGTCCGTGATACTTTTGCTGACCCCCAAACCCCTTTTAAGGTCACGAGATTTATGGACGGTTCCAAAATCCAGTCGAATGGCCTTTAGTAAAGATATTTTTGACTTCTACAGAGGATATAATCACGTGAGGAGGGGGTTTTTTTAAATTCCAGAATTTGTCGAATTTTGTACGTAGATTTCAACTCGTGTCCAGATCTAGGAAAGTTGTAACAAAAATCTGAAATTCACAGGACGCAATATTTGAAAACTTATCCTTAATTTGGGCTAATACAACTTTAACAATTTTCATGGGTTTGCGAGAACTCACGGCAACAGGTAGAATCTACGTACCTCGTGCACTCTATACTAAGTATATAGAAATTTATATATGCATTTTAAAATAAAAGGTTAAATAAACACCGCAGGGTCCAACTGGGAGCAACTGCCATCTACGAAAATGACTCCGGTTCCCAGTAGAACCGGGTTCAATCACACCTATGGCTACGTCTTACGACCGTGAGATGGGTGGCCACAGGGCACGAGAAAATCACAACGACAAGCTGGCGAAACCCTCGCGTGTGTTGAGAACACGAAGCGACCCAAGGATAACAGCTTTCTGCATCCATCTTGCAAGTGCCTTGGCGTGTTTTGTACACGCGGGTATGGCTGTAAGGTTACGAACCAGTGCAATGATAAGTTCCGCACCTCCGGGACTACCGATCACAAGGACAATTACTTTATCCGAATATTTTGGGTACAGTCGTTGCAGCTCCCCTTTAAGGTCTTGATACCTCTTCTTCTTTTCCTTCTCCTTCGCAGTGATGTTGTAGTCGGCCGGAGCCGAGAATTCGATCACGAATATAGTTCGTTTCTCGAAGTCTTAGAGAACGATGTCAGGCCTCGAGTGTGTAAATGGAGACTGCTGTCCGAAAATCGTAGTTACAGAAAATTTGGCAGTTTTCGTTTTGGACAATTGACTGTATCTCCCTCGGAGCGTTCGGCAGGGCAGGGTCGCGGCACTCTTAGGGCCCCATTATGTCCGTAGAGATACGTCGTTCCCGCGTGAGTTGGACACCCGCATAGTATGTGTTCTAGGTACTCAGCGTGTGCATGACACGCTCTTCACCTATCGCTGGGAACTTCTGACGTAAAATGCGGTCACAGTACACTAAGGTGGAAATGACACCGTCCTGGCATGCGAAAATAAAACCCCCTGTATCTGAATTAAGTCCTGATGATCTGAGGAAAGCAAAAGTTTGCTCCTTCGACAAGGACTGACTAGATGGAATAATACACTTTCCTCACTTCGGATGTTAAAATTCAGGCGTCGGTTGTATAATCGCAGAACGGACGAATTGATATGCAAGCTCTTATGCATATGCATGATCTTACGCGTGGCGATATCGAGGGCCGTTAGCTCGTGCTTCTCCCATGGATCCACCCCAAACGAGTAGAGTAGAACAGAGGCGATAGGCTTGTTAGAAATTACTTTTTAAGTACTTTCCTATAGCACACATAGTTTTTGTTTTATTCGTAAAAAACTACATTAAAAGTAAAAAAATTAACTTTTTGGACCTACGACACAAGCTACGACAAAAATAATAAGACAAAAGTTGTTCACCCAAAAAATAACTGAAAATTTGTGATAAATTGTTTTTGATAGGACGCGTACTTTTTGTTTTAATCGTAACAAACAAGATAAAAAATAAAAAAAATTAAACTTTTGGAAAAACGACACAAGAGACGAAAAAAAAATGAAAAGACAAAAGTTGTTCAATCAAAAAAGATCTACAAGTTTGTTACAAATTTATATTAAAAAGAAAAAAATTACATTCTTGGAAAAAGGACACAAGCAACAATAACATTTTATTTAACAAATTTTTCGCCTAAATTATATCTACAAATTTGTTCAAAACTACATTTTTCAGGGTAGCTGAGAAACTAATTTAATGCAAAATAAGGAACAAATATTAAAGTAATCATGATAAATCAAATTTGTACTTTATTTTGCAATATCTGAATAAGCCATCCCAGGCCGAGGTACATAAATAAATGTAATATACATTTGATATAAAAGTGTTGAACATAATGTAGAAAAGTTCACATTTGGGACACAATCGAGTGCGAAGCACGAGATACGTGATGAGAATGTGTTCGTTAAAGCCGAAGGAGCTTTAAAAAAAGAGAATTTACAATCACCAAATTACAATTGTCGATACTTTGACCTTTAATTTTAAAAGGTCTGTGCAAAAATTTGGGAAAAAATACAAAGACCGAGCGTGTAGCGCGCGATGAGAATGTGCCCACGCAGCGGCTTTTCGACTCCTGCTACTAAAATGTCTACAGCTTTAATGATCCCCAGCAACTTTGCCTGAGCGAATTAAGATATGAATATAATTCCTATCTCGTTCACGGATAACTCAAGATGGTTTGACAGCTCAATGGTTATTTACTACCGTTATAACGAACTGCCTTTTTTTTTTTTTTTTTGTTCACTGTTTGAGAAGGATGGGTAAGGCATTTATTATTTTTGGGATCGGGCTCTCCACGTCGAAATGTGCGTGAATAGGGTCCTGCACTTTCCCATGGACGGTCCCTGGAAGCGGCTTCTTCCTCGTCACCGCGCGGGGACTTTACGGGAACAAAAGTTCGGAGGGTACCGATAGGTTGAATTCCAACTCGAATATTCCGAAATATCCGTATTCACCAATTCAAACGGCCCCTCTCTCTGCCCACTCGCTCCCTTTAATGCACTCTTCTCTTAAGGAGAGCTCAGAGGGTGCCTGTAAATCACATTCCTCTAACATTGGCGATGAGAGCCGGGTGAATGAGAGACTTTCAGGGGAGGAAAACTTGTTGTCCCCTTACCCCGAGAATCACATTAAGTGGTATAAACCGGATGCCACTGTGGCCCTATACCCGGGAAATGCCTCCCCTCTCTTCTTAGTTTTTCTGGAGTGTGGTATTCGGGGCAGAAACGTAGGAAAATACGACCCTTTCAGATTAGCTGATAAAATTAGGTCGGTTATTTCTGGACCAAGGCAAATTTTCAGAAATGGAGAGAACCGTGTGGAGATTTTCTGCGAGAACAGGACAGACGCGAATACCCCAGGATTTCTCCCAAGAGTTGAAGGAGCAGGGGTATATTGTTTCCATCCCCCCTTCACTTATGTATAAGAAGGAAATTATCAGTGGTGTCTTGTTGATATACTCCGCGTTATAAATCTTGAATAGAACTACGGAAGAGATCAGAGAACCAATTTTGTCTATCAGGTGCTGAACCAAGATTGATAATACGTTTGACCAGAAAGTAGAATTTGCTTTCGCTTGCTCTAAGGTCCCTCAGCTTATCTTTCTCTAGTTTTGGGTATAATTTCACCCCTGCCGTTCCCCCTCCTCCCACCCCTCTCCGAGAGATGCTTTTCTCGTCAACGCTTTCGACATGAATTGGACCGATGTAGGGTATCCAAGCCGACCTGTGAATTTGGTGCGGAATTTCACAGGCCTGATGAATGCCCTAACAAACTTGGCTGCTGTGCGATGTGCCAATTGCAGTGGCGGACATACATCCTGTCGGTTTTGTGGCATTTACCTTTGCGAATTTGAGGTAATGAAGTACCGTTTCTGGAACGATTTTGGTTTTGTGGAGGCTGAAACAGTATTAAGTGAAATCGGTTGTCGACACCCGGAGGCCGTGGCTCCCCGGTCCACGCTCTCTCTCAAACTCCTTCTCGTAGTCCCTCCAAAATGTCAGGTTCGCTTACTAATCCTTCTACCCTTCCTCTTGGACACCATACCGATGAAGAAATCCTTTCGCGTCTTTTGCGAATCCCTGGATCCGGCTACTGGCTTGTCTAGGATTTAGCGCACTGTGAAAGCAGTGGCTTCGCTGGCCGAAGAGCCACATACTGGTGTGGTCACAGACGCGGACTACCCTGTCATCAGACGCCTTAAGGATTAGTTAGTTCGCTCCGATACTCCCCATCAAGCGATTGACCCCTTCAGAAACCCTGATAAACTCGATCCTATGAATGAGCCCTTTTCTTGGGAGGAGTTTCAGGTCAAGTTATCCTTGTGCAAGGTCAAGTCTTCCTTGCATGGCCTTTTCAACAAGATGTTTCATGCCTCCTCTTTTTCGGAAGCCTGGAGAGACACCAGAGTTCATTTCATCCTTAAACCAGGTGGGAAAGGCTTCCGGTCGATATTTCTTCCTTCCACCTTTTGCAAATTATTCGAGAGATTGATTTAGAGAAGACTGGAATATCTGACTGAGCGCAAAAACTGGATCCCTGAAATCCAGTTTGGTTTCAGAAGGTGCAGGTCATTTATGGACTGTGCGGCCTCGGTTTTTTCGGTCACTGTGTTTTTCCGGGGCCCCTGATTGATGAGCTGAGGGATTTAGGGTTTCCGGTAAGATTACTCATCGCATTTAAGCATTCCGAGATTCGCTCCTATTTAACTTGGCCCTTAGGAGGCCGGGATCCCATCTTCCAGCTATAGTAAGAGCAGCGGTGTACGCGGATGATTTGCTCCAGTACGTTACAGGTGGCTCTATCCATGAGGCATCCGATCTCTTAAGATCAGGGATTGAAAGATTAACTCCTTGGCTTGCGACTTTGGGGCTTTTCATTTCAATCCCAAAGTCGCAGCTGTGCGCCTTTTCTAGAGGCAGGTTGATGACGTAGGACATTTCTATCACGGTTGACTAAACGGTCATTCAGTGCCAGCCCACCCTCAATTACTTGGGCAATAACCCTTAAAAGATTATCCTGGATACCTCACATTAGGGCTGTCGCTGCTAAGGCCATCAGAGCCGTCAATATCCTTCAGGTTAGTTCGAGAATCTCTTGGGGCGCCTCTCCCTCCCTTCTGCTCACAGTCCATAAGGGATTGGTCAGAGCATATCTGGAGTGGGGAGCTCCTCTCCGAGGCCACCGAGATTCCTGTCACTCCGTAGGTCTCTGCTGGCAAATAGGTTCATCCTCCGTAATTAAGCCTGGAATAACAACCCTCTAGCGAAGAAATTGGAGGATTTGACATCTGAGGCTCGGTTAAGGAACTTCAAAATAAAACCGAACAAATGCGGTTTACTTTTGGCGTCTGATGCCATGGGCGCCTTCGCGGGGGCCATGGATTGTTCTTCGCCTCCGGGATACTTTGATGATCTTTGGACCGATTTGTTGGCGGAGATTTCTGTTGACCTGGAGTCCGGCGAAGCTTTCAAGGACAGCGTCTCCCCAGCCACTTGTCGGAGAATTCTTTGGCTCTCACTTCCCCGGAGCAATTTCCCTTCAAGGGATTGTAGGTTTGCAGTTCGGCTGCGAGACCACATGTCCATTCTCTCAGCGGAACTGTATGCGCTGTTTTATGCGGTGAAAATCGTGATAAGAGTCGTGCATGAGAAACGTGGTTATATTCACTGACTCGCGTTCGGCCCTGAAACGACTTCTTCGCATATTCTCGGAACCTACGGGCCCAGTTCTGGCGCGCGTGTTGGAAAACAGCATTGCAGCTGCTGAGAGGGAAGGCATTGCCGTCCTTTTCTGCTGGATTCCGTCTCAGAATGGAATTAGGGAAAACGAGATTGCTGATGGCGTGACTAAGCATGCCTCTAGATTCCCCGTCATGGCCTTAAAGGGCCTTCCGAAACGCGACCTGCAGGAGGCCTTCTGAGGCGATTTCAACTTTTGGGCTGCGTGCTGCTGGCCTTATGGCAGGACTGACGGTACTAGGGGGAACTATTTTTCAGAAATTAACATTAAGACGCTTAGGCCCTGGTTTCGTGCTCTTAGTCTGCCTAGACGCTACATAAACCTAATCGCTAGGCGCAGGACCGGGCACATCGGCACGGTACACAATTAGGCGAGTATGGGGTGGAATCTGCCGGTGGGTTGTGAATGTGAAGGGCAGTAAAAAGATCTTTCCAACCTTTTGAATCAGTGCCTCATTCTGGTTGGGGGAAGACTGGCGCTGCTCGGTTTCTTTGAGCTTGTCAGCTCGGGTCTTCCCCCAAATCAGGTAGATATAAATGACATTTTCAGTCTTCGGAGGAATCCGTGATAGTGCTAGGTCGCTTTTTCCAACAGGGAAACATAGTCGTATAATTTAAATTAGTTTTCTTTTGTTGGCTTAGTGATTGAATATGTGTATATCTACTTGTAGTTGACATATTAATATGTATGGTTTTAAATCTGGCGCCTTACTGCGCGTGTGATTCCCTCCCTTCCCTCCATATGGCAGGACTGATATGGAGTGAGGGGATCGCCTTCGTGGGATTATAATTTTTCGCTCTTCGATTACGGAAACTGATCGCTTTGGATTTACTGCAGGCACCTTGTCAAGGCTGGAAATATTTGGAGGAAGAGGATTACCTGCAATTTTTGGAGCGGTTATGGAATTTATGACTTTTAACTATACTATTGCGGTTATATCGTGGCTTGTTGATTGATACAAAAAGCCGAAAACAAAGAAGTAGTCGCGATAGGTGGAAGTGCGATAGGTGGGAGGGTACTGTTCCTCGAAAACCCGCTTGTACTAAGTTTCTTACAAATACGTGAACATCTAGAAATTTTAGGTGCCATATTGGATCAGCCATCACGAATTTATAAATTTTGACTTCAAGTTCCAAATCAGCGACCTAAAAAACCGCCGTATACTAAGTTTCATACAAATATGTTATAATTAAGAAATTTTAGGCGCCATATTAGATCTGCCATTTAGAATTCATAATTTTTGACGCCAAATTCTAAATCAACGACCTCGAAAATCCTCATGCCCTGATTTTTATACAAATCCGTGACAATTTAAATATTTTAGGCGCCATATTGGATCCGAGATTTTGAATTTATGAATTTTGACGGCAAGTTCTGAATCAGCGACCTCAAAAACCCCCTTATACCAAGTTTCATATAAATCCAAAGAAATGCTGGATTTTGGCCACTTTTGGTGGTCTCTCAGCCTACTGTGCACTGGGCGGGCTGACAGGTATTTTCATAAATGTCATTGTAGGTACTATTCACACACAAAATTTAAGCTTTCCTAAAATGCTTAAATTTCTTTAGTTTTTCGACATGTAGCGAGGGGTGGCTGACTGGCCAGGTTCTGGCACTGAACTGGCTGAACGGTTATTTTGGAAATGTTATTGTGGATACTACACAAGAAGTCCAATATAAGGCCGAATGATTTAGTTCTTCCTAGAACTGCTGGCCCACGCAGTTTCTCAGCGCACAGGCAATGTCAACAATGCGTCGCCACCAGTAGCGAGTAATAAAAGCGGGCAGTACGGGGGAGCAGTAAGCCTTCCTGGTAGTGAATTTTTCACTTCTGCTCGCTTTTCTTAAACTAACTTTTTGACTTTTTAAAATATCGTTCGCCTTGTCTGAGCACTTATGCAGTATAATTTGGGTAGACACATATCGATGTGTGAATCAAACTTAATTTTACGTGGGATTTCGATTTTTCGTAATTCAAATAACTGCTACTCAATGCATGCCAGGAAAAGTATTCGTGCTTCACGAGGTTCCTCGCCTAAAATTATGGCCGTCGTGGGACCGTGTATCAATCTATTTTATCTCATTTTTCGTTTTATATATACTTATCAAAAAAGGTTTTCATCTTTGAAAGCTTGTAAAACTTCTTGTAAACTTACAGAAAGTCTAACGAAGGGGGAGGGGGATCTACAATTTCAAAAATAATCCTTGCGTAATTAATGGACGCTCCCTATAATACCTACACAAATTGCACCCTTTAATTCTTTAATAAATATTCTTGCTTCTCATCTGAACATGAGCAATACTGTAAGTTTTTGTAATATTCCAAAAAATCCTGAGTCCCGTTTAAGTCATATCTTTATTCTTGAATAGTTTTAACCCCAAAAATAGAAAACGTGTTTACCTGTCTACTCTAGGACCGGTACTTCTCAAGTCCGTCACGTCATTTGGCGTTTAAAAAAGAAATGTGCCATCGCAAAAAACGGGATTTAATCAGGCCTTTAGCTTATAAAAACGTCCCCTATATTAAGTGCTACAGTAAATAATACAAGGAAAATACATTTATAAATAAATAATTTGAGTCCCGCAATTCCCTTAAATCAGTATATTTGTTTTATTACGAGTTTTAAAAATATGTATGATTGTATTACAAATAATCAAAATCATCACTTTTTTTGTTTCTTCTTTTCCGCCTCAATTTCCTTTTCTTTTTCTATTTCAGACACGTAATCGCCTATTGTCTCTGTATCCATCATCTAGAAATTATAATTTTGTATTCATAACAAATTCAAAGTAAAAGTGCTTTAAATTCTAGTTGAACGAGATTTAAATTGGAAACAAGAGGTTTACCACACGAATTTTGAGCGTACACTAGATTTCAAGGGATTTCATTAATGACTTAAGATTTTGTATTATTATGTCAAAAGAGATTTCTCGATACATCATCGGAAATTATCTACACGGTTATTGCAAGCGGGACTAAAAATCACTGATTAATTTGAAAGATAATTCAGTCGGAAATAAAGCTAGATGCTTAAAAATAAGCAGTTATAAAACTCGTGAAAGGGCCTTATAAATCACGTGATCGAGGTTTCGCAAATTTTCCCCCCCCCCCCCCCTCCCATTATCACGCGATTTTTCCTAAAATGACGAACACTTACATAATGTAACAAACCATAACTACCTCCCCCCGACACACACGCCAAAAACGATTGGAAAGATTTTGGGGGTGTCTAGGAGTCGTAAATGCCCCCCAATCGGGATCGTTTCGAATTCCAAGGCACCCCGACCCCTTTTTCAACTTTTACAAAAGCCCTTCATCTTAAACCCTGTGCTCCCACCCCACCAAAATCCGTTGGAAAAGGGTCAAGGGTGTTGGCAAAAAAAAAAATTTCGTTTATCAAGGGAAAAAATTACCTCTTCTCTTCAAGGCGCGGGCACAGGGCAGAATTAAGAAAGATCGAGTGAAAGAAAACGATGGGGATTTTGAGTAAATTGACTTTGAAGATTTTCAGAAAAACGATCGTCATTTTGTCAATTTTGAACTTTTTAAAACAAATATTCATATCCTTGTAAACAAAATTTTTCTGCTAAATCGGTAAATATCTAACTGAATAATTCAATTAATTAAAATGTTCGCAATTATTTACTTAAACTAAAAATAAATATAAATTTTCATTCATTCAACAACAAAATCGTAGCGAATTTTTAAAAATAAATTAAAAAAGAAAATCTTAAACATGTTTCAAGTAAAGCTATCCTGTATTTGACTAATTTCAAGTTTAAGGTAAGATTTTATAATTGGAATATATTTGCCTCTAAATGAGCCGAATCTATTATTGAGGGAGTTGGAAAAGGGAACGGACTAGTTGTCGCTTATGAAAAACATTTGACTACTCATTCTGAATTTTGGGACGAGACACTTTGAATTGATTACATAAGAAGATTAATTATTTGGAAATTGTGTTTCTTATAATATTTATTGAAAATAAATTTATAATTAAAAACATCACTTGATCGGCTTAAAGAACCCCACTAGCCCCCCATGTGATTGTCCGTGATACTTTTGCTGAACCCCCAAACCCCTTTTAATGTCACGTGATTTATGGACGGTCCCAAAATCTAGTCGAATGGCCTTTAGTAAAGATATTTTTGACTTCTACAGAGGATATAATCACGTGAGGAGTGTTTTTTTAAATTCCAGAATTTCTCGAATTTTGTAAGTAGATTTCAACTCGTGTCCAGATCTAGGAAAGTTGTAACAAAAATCTGAAATTCACAGGACGCAATATTTGAAAACTTATCCTTAATTTGGGCTAATAAAACTTTAACAATTTTCATGGGTTTGCGAGAACTCACGGCAACAGGTAGAATTTACGTACCTCGTGCACTCTATACTAAGTATATAGAAATTTATATATGCAATTAAAAAAAAAAGGGTAAATAAACACCGCAGGGTCCAACTGGGAGCAACTGCCATCTACGAAAATGACTCCGGCTCCCAGTAGAACCGGGGTCAATCACACCTACGACTACGTCTTACGACCGTGAGATGGGTGGCCACAGGGCACGACGAAATCACAATGACAAGCCGGCGAAACCCTCGTGTGTCTTGAGAACACGAAGCGACCCAAGGATAACAGCTTTCTGCATCCATATTGCAAGTGCCTTGGCGTGTTTTTGACACGCGTGTATGGCTGTACAGTTACGAACCAGTGCAATGATAAGTTCCGCACCTCCGGAACTACCGATCACAAGAACAATTACTTTAACCGAATATTTTGGGTACAGTCGTTGCAGCTCCCCTTTAAGGTCTTGATACCTCTTCTTCTTTTCCTTCTTCTTAGCAGTGATGTTGTAGTCGGCCGGAGCCAAGAATTCGATCACGAATATAGTTCGTTTCTCGAAGTCTTAGAGAACGATGTCAGGCCTCGAGTGTGTAAATGGAGACTGCTGTCCGAAAATCGTAGTTACAGAAAATTTGGCAGTTTTCGTTTTGGACAATCTCCCTTGGAGCGATCGGCAGGGCAGCGTCGCGACCAACACCGTAAGAGCGACGAAGATGGTAATAAAGCACTCTTAGGGCCCCGATAGTATGTGTTCTAGGTACTCAGCGTGTGCATGACACGCTCTGTATCTATCACTGGGAACTTCTTGACATAAAATGCGGTCACGGTATGCTAAGGTGGAAATGACACCGTCCTGGCATGCGAAAATAAAACTCCCTGTATCTGAATTAAGTCCTGATGATCTGAGGAAAGCAAAAGTTTGCTCCTTAGACAAGGACTGACCTTCTAAATTTCTGTGAAAGTTTCCGTGCATTTTCGTATCGAGGAGCTGTTGGTGGAATTTTTTTTAAATCTGCTTTATTTACTTCGGCTTTTACAAGTGAGGCATCTAGATGGAATCCATCTTGGATAGATCTATAGATAGATCTAGATGGAAAATTGAGACATCTAGATTCTTCTTTGCTCACTTCGGATGTTAACATTCAGGCGTGGGATATATAATCGCGGAACGGACGAATTGATATGCAAGCTCTTATGCATATGCATGATCTTATGCGTAGCGATATCGAGGGCCGTGAGCTCGTGCGTCGCCCATGGAATCACCCCAAACGAGTAGAGTAGAACAGGGGCGGCAGGCTTGTTAGCCGCAAATATCTTGTTCAACGCCGACAGATTAAAAGGCCAAATATTTCGAAGAAGACGCTTGTATCTGCTTCGGAGAGACTCCTTCACTGATGTTCCGTCCGAATGCGGCTCTGAGGCACGCGCAGGCAGGTAAAGGTCTCACCAGTGCCAAGATATCTAATAACACTTATGCCCTCGCTTTAGATTAATCTTGGCACACTTGTCCGATTCAAAATCCGTACCAATCTCTCACGTGTGCCCTTTTACGATATTTAAAGCAAATTGATGTTTGCTTGCATCAGAAGCATAGATCTTCAGGTCATCCAAATAAAATACATGAGTGACCGTATGCTCGCAATGATTAGTTTCGCCGCAGAAGTACCCTTCGGAATAGCAAAATGCGAGAGATAGTGGAAATAAAGTGAGGCAAAAGAGGAGTGGGCTCATGGTGTCGCCCTGAAAGACACCCCTCTGAAAGGTGACGCTGTTAATTGTCATACGATGTTTTCTAGATGAGATAGTAAATATAGTTTTCCAAAGAGATATCAATCTCTCTATGCGTCTCACTATGTGTGGATGAACTTTCAAGCTTTCCAACATACAGATGATAAGTCTATGGGAGGTTGAATCGAAATCTTTCCAGTAGCATTTCCAGGCCAGACAGAGCGCGCTGATGGGCTGCTGCGTCTTTGCAGACGGACCTGTCAATTAGCAGGTTCTCTCGGCAGCCTGATACACCTTTTTCGAGCCATGTTGTTCGTACTTCTTGTATATATCTCTCTCCAAAAAGTCTCTGCCTCGTTGGGCTTGGGTGGATTTTTGACAGAAACAGGGAGATCGTGGAAGAGGCGCGATGGACCAGCGAGAAACTGGTAATTCTCCGTGACCCACCTCTCCCTCTTCTGTATTCTCCTCCTTGCGTCAGATAACACCCGTATTTTTTCAACAATATGCTACTTGATTGTCAGCATATTGTTCAGTATGTGATGGTAGATCCTCAGTTCTTGGGCGAACTTTCGAACCCTTTTCGTAAACGATCTACCATGTTATATAGTCAATCCAGGCTGTGGTCACTAATATAGGCAACCGTAAAGACGCATATTCTGATCCTGTTTTGCGGGCTCGTTAGATGGCTCTGTAGGTCTTTCCCCACTACACGTCACTCAGGGGCCATAGTTTGATCTATCTCTCTTACTCCTTCGTTGTTTACCGTACGTCAACAGATGTCCGAATTTACAGAACCTAACCAGTAAAGAAGTGTTTGAGAGCCGATATGTAATTTGTTGTCATCATTTTCGACCTGATGATTATCGTTGCAGTACGCAGCTAAAAAAACGAAGAGAGGGAGCAGTATTATTTACGAACTTTCACTCATAAAAGTGATTACACGTTTTAAATAAAAATTGCTCTCAAACATACTTCCATTATCTTTGGTTCTTTCTTAAAACGCGTTTTTATGAAAAAACCCATAGAAAAACAAACAGAAATACATAAATAATTATTCCAGTAATTATTTATGTATTTATATTTGTTTTTCTATTGGTTTTTTCAATTAATTAAGTTTTTTACTTAGGTTATCTATACATCATCTGGATATAACCTTAAGCATCTATTATCTTATCTTAAAAACCTGCGGGCTCGTTTGATGGCGCCACCGTCGAATACGCATTCTGTCTTGCCCATCAAATCTTCTTTTTCAGTTGATGCAAGCGTCTTTTGGTCTTTTGATCCATCGTTGGTTTTAGCTTTCGGTTTGAATCAGCGAAAGCTCTCGCCGTACCATAAACTGAACAATTGATGGTCCATAGGTCAGACTTGTCCGAGATGTCCTCACGAAGGGAGGCATCCATTTCACCCAGGTCTTGGGGCTTAGGAGGCAACTTGATGTTAATGTTCCTTCTTGTCCTGAAATCGCGATCATCTCTCAGGAGTTGCCTGCTTTCCGCGGTTGGTCTTAATGTCGCTTCATCCTCTTCGCATGCGGCTTGTTCATACAGCGGTTGGGAAAGTGCTCTGCGTACATATCCCGTTTTCGAAAGGTAGTCAGCTTGATTTCGCAAAGACTGATCCGAAACGCGCATTCAGTGTGTGATTGACTACATAACAACTGGCAGGAAGTTCACTGCCAGGATCCGACAGTTCGCCCACGAACTACGGATCCATCATCACACACTCAATCAGTCAAAGCTGCTGACCATCAGGCAGCACATTGTTCACAGAATACGGATACTACCTGATGCTATGAGAAGTCTAGAGCGGAGGGAAAGGTGGATCAGAGAAAATAAACTGTTTTTCTCTAACCCTTCTCGACTCTTTCAAGACCCTCCAGTTACTGTTGACCACCCGCCCAAGCCAGAGGAGGTCAAGGCATTTTGGAGAGAGGTCTACGAAGTCCAGCATTCACTGAATGAAGACACAAAGAATATAAATAGCTTCAAGGAGCTGTGCAGTGCCCTCATAACACCTGAGGAGAAATGCCCACCTGTCACTACCGAGGAGGTGAAAAACGTATTAAGAGGCATGAAAAACTATTCCGCTCCGGGGCCAGATGGTATCAAGACCTTCTGGTGGAAGAAGTTTCCTTCAACCCACCAGCATATGGCCCGCATTTGTACCTCATATCTGAAGTCGGAACAGTGCTTCTGCCGAAGACAGGCAACTTAGCTGACCCTAAGAATTACAGGCCAATAACTTGTCTGAACACACTGTATAAGATCTTCGAAGCTATCCTAAATGATAGGATTGTTCGGACAAATGGACCTGTGTGGCGAGAGATGTACGAACGCAACGCAAAGAAAGGCGTAGCAGTATGTCGGGAGAACATGCTCATCGATAGATGTGTCTGTAAAGACGCAGCATCCTACCAGCGTTACCTATCGATGGCAGGATTGATTAGCGGAAAGCTTTCGATTCAACCTCCCATAGGACTTATCATCTGTCTGTTGGAAAGCTTGAAGGTTCATCCGCACATCGTGGAGAGAGATTAATGTCGCTTTGGAAAACCAGGTTTACTATCTCATCTGGAAAACATCGTGGGATCACTAACAGTGTCACCTTTCAGAGAGGAGTATTTCAGGGTGACACCATGAGCCCTCTCCTCTTTTGCCTCACATTATTGCCACTATCTCTCGCACTTCGCCATTTCGAAGGGTACCTCTGCGGCAAACTGAAAACCGAAAGCATAAGGTCACTCATGTATTTTACATGGATGATTTTAAGATCTATGCTAAAAATCAAGAGAAACTACATCTAGCTCTAGACATTGTCAAAGAGTACACTCAACAGATTGGAATGGAGTTCGGGTTAGAGAAATCCGCCAAGGTTAATTTGAGACCTATACATACCTGGGCGTGCCACAGAGCCGCATTCAGGATGTAACATCTATAAAGGATAAACTCCGATGCAGATACAAATGTCTCATCCGACGCATTTGGTCTTCCACACTGTCGGCGAGGAACAAAGTATCTGCGACGAACATGCTTGCCGTCCCAGTAGTACTCTTATTCATTTGGAGTAGTTCCATGGACGAAGGACGAGCTCAGATCCCTCGATATCGGGTCCCGACAGGTTATGCACATGAACAAATGCGGCTTTACATTTCACGCCGTCAAGGTGGTCGCGGAATACTGAATGTCTTCACAACCTGATTATTCTGGGTACAGCACATATAGTCGCAAGTGGACAAGACTCTCTTCTTAAAATGGTCAGGAAACACGAAGAAGTGGGCAAAGGGGCGTTCCTGTACAAAGCAGCGGAGGAGCCTGCTGAAACACTCGGCCTTGACTTCAATATCAGGGGTGAGCAAATACATCAAATCTTATCCATCTTGAATACTCACTCCTGAAGCCCCAGATTAAGAAAGCACAGGAGAAAAACTTCCGTGAACAGCTCCTCGACGAGAGGATGCACGGCATCTTCCACATAAATGTGGAAGATCAGTCGATGTCGTATGAGCTAACGTTTGCTTTCTTTAAATCACCCGGATTGAAGTCGGGCACGGAAGGTTTCATTTTGGCATGTCAAGACGGTGTCATTTCCACTCTAGCATACCGACGCCACATTTTAAGCCAAAACATTCCCGATGATTGCTGCAGAGCCTGTCATGCACACCCCGAGCATCTAGGATACATACTACCTAGTTGTCCAACTCATGCGGGAACGACCTACATCCAAAGGCACAATGCGGCACTAAGAGTGCTTTATTACCATCTCTGTCACTCTAACGGCATTAGCCCAAATACCTCTCCGCTAAACGCTCGTAGAGAAATAGAGTCAATTGTCGAAAATGAGAAGTGCCGCATATACTGGAACTTCATATTCTCGACAATTATTTCTGTTGCGCACTCGAGGCCTGACATAGTTCTCCTTGACTTCGAGAAACGAACCATGTGTGTTATCGAATTTTCGGCACCAGTTGACAAAAACGTCACAGCCAAGGAGAAATAAAAGAAAGAGAGGTATAAAGACCTTATAAGAGAGTTGCGACGGTTATACCGAGAATATTCTAATAAGCTAATCGTCTTGATCATCGGCGCTCTTGGTGGTGCCAAGGTTTCACTGGTTAATAGCCTGAAAAGCATCCCTGCGTGTCAACAAAATGCTGAGACACTTGCGGGGAAAATGCAGAAGGCGGTCGTCCTTGTGTCGCTCCGTGTCTCAGGGTGCACGAGACTTTTGCCGAATCGTCGTATTGAATTCGTCGCAGACTGTAAGCACCTATCTCACGGTCGTGAGACGTGGTTACAGCTGAAATTTTATCGCGATTTCGCTGGGAGCGGGTGCAATTTTTCAGATTAGCACCTGCTCCCGGCGAAATCCTGCGGTTGTCCTTATGACAAACTTTTAACTATATATACATATATGGGGCATAATTTCTGAAGTGTACCCACCTCGAAAATGAAAGTTGTCCGACCGGGCTAAAAATTGGCCCAATTGTAGTCCTATTAGATAGTACTCCTCACACCAAAAATTAATTAATTTTGATAATTATTTATCAAAGTGGAGGGGGTACAATTTTTGGGTTTTTCAAGCAAAGCCTTAGTTTCAAACGTTTGTAACTTTTGTCCTATTGCCTTAAACAAAATTTCACCTCAAATATTTTTGATAGATTTTTTCACAAACTTTCTGGTGGTGATAACGATTTTTGAAAAAAGTCAAAATTTGACCCGAATATTTGAAAATCAAAAATAAATTTGACTTTTTTTCAAATACGGGCACTTTTTTTTTTCTTCAAAATATTTTTAAAAGAAAGCTGAGATTTTTTCCTATAAGACCCCCAATTTTCAGAGTGGCAAATTAATTCGTCTTTGACTAATAGAAAGATACGTAAACAAGATGCCGTGATGGGGCGGGTGGCGCGCGATTTCCCCTAGTGCGCTCACGCCGAGGATCTTTGTGCAACGCTTTAGTGCCAGTTTTTCAAGTTAAGTAGTATTATATAGTAATATTATGTGTCTTTCTGTTTGATTTTTTGGTGATAGTTTCAACAGTTGTTTTCTTTGCAGGCCTCTTTTGCGGTTTCTGTTTTTTGCCATTCGAGAAGATGTCGTATTTCTCAGAGGACGAAAACTTCTTGAGTTGAAGTTTTCCATTTTGAGTGGGAATGAAAGCGTGATACTGTAATGTACCTGGTATAGTGACAGCTTTGTCAAATCTGGCTTTCAGTAATTCGGTGGCTAAGGCATGATTTTCTTTGCTGCTGAAAAAAATTTCGGTTTCCTTACAGTTACTCTTTGCCCACTGAAACAAAGCATGGGGAGTGAATATGTGATTTTTCGGAGAACATTGTAAGCTTGAACGTGCTGCTTGTCTCTTTATATTCGCTCCTATACCATCACATGCACCCTTACCATGAGATGTACCATGGAAGTGCCATTCAGCTTGGATACCAAAATCTTCTTCATGGGCTTGGAGATTAACAAAGCTACTCTTATTTTTAAAATGTTGCCCTGCACCATCAGTGAAATAGTAAATTTTCTTTGGCCTGAAATGAGTTTTCAAGTAATCTACTATTATCTTTTGATACTCGTGAACAGCCACCGTGTCGTGAGCTAAGTTATCAGATATGATTGCGATACTTACGTGCTTGAGCTCTCCATCTTTTTTATAATAAATCACCACAGTGAATATTGTAGCTTGGTCGTTATTACAGTGGAATGATTGCGCTGCATTCTGAATTATGAAGGCGTAATTCTCAGCGAAATCGAAGCAAATCAAAAACTCCCCGGGCAATAAATTTTCCTTCAGGTTTTTGAAAAAAGATGATTGCTCCTTTGAAATAAAGTGATGAGTTTTTAATTTCAACAGCCTTTCACATAAATCATCTAGGAATTCATCAGTATCCATTACCAGAGTTTTCAGACTACATCGGTCGGTCTGTAACCAAATTTCAAATCTCACTTCATTTATACAATGTTCATCAAAAGCTTTTGTGATGTTATCTTTCAAGTTCGCAGTACCTGGACAGTTTTCACACTCTCCTAAATGACAGGAACTTGAAGAGTTAGGACATACAATAGCATCCAGACAGTCGTGATAATTTGTGAGCACCATGTCAGTATCCTCTGTTAAATGTTGAATATTTATTTCATTTAACATCAACTTGACATTCTCATGATGCACGCAAACGCACACATTATGAGTGCCACTGCTTCCTGCTAGAACACAATGACGAGGTCTGAGTTTTGTGAATTTCGAAATACTGATCTTCAGGCCTACGTGTTCTGACGTAAATTGAGCATATAACTCGTTGAGATTACACAGTAGTAACCTTTTCTGAACATGTGAACGAGTTCCATCATCATTCTTGATCGACACAAAGTCTTTCATCCCTGGCATCATTCGACTTATGTCATCGCGTTCGTAAAAGGTTTTCACTAGAGTTTCAGTTTCAGGAGTCAATGCTCTTCCTCTTTTTGGATTCGGAAGCGTAAGAATTCCATGCTCTGAAACTAATTTTTTGACAGTTCTTGCTTTTCGCTCTGATGTATTGAACACCTGCATCAGTTTTCTTCGTCCCCAAGATTTTGGCGCAAGCGAAAGAAGTTGAAATTATTCTTGAAGATCTTTAGAGGCATTGCATTTTTCGATGATTTGATCAAGTACTTCAACACCAGCTTTATGATATTTGTTTTCACACTGCAGCTTGGTGTCCAAGACATCTAAATCTTCTTCGCTGTCACATAGCTGATCTTCATCATCGTCAGAAATCATTTCATGATCCTCATATTCTACCTTATTTCTACCAGAAGGCTCTGCAACATCTCCAAAGTTCAAGGATGATGTTCCCGCTGAGTTGATGAGTTGGTATCTACATGAACTGCAAATTCGAGCTCCTTCTGGTAGTGTAGGCAATTTCAAACGCAAGTCCTGGGAAACACAACGGAGTTTAAGCTTAGTTGATTTATGCCTCACTTTTTGAAAAGGATTAATACATCTACTCTTCCAAATTTTAATCACTTTTTCAGAGGGCATCGTGCAAAAAGTATTTTTTTTAAATTGAAAAAAAATTTTTTAGAAGAGAATGACCAAAGTCACGATTTTTCCAAAAATACAATTATGAGAATAATAGATAAAGGAGAATAAGAATGAGAAAATGAAGAATAAAATAAATTTACGTACAAAACTGCTTCGATAAACTCGATTTCAGATCAAATCTGCGAGTAAATACGAATATTATATTCCAGTTTCTTATACTGTTAAAAATTATCTTCTCTTGTGAGAATGACAACCATCTAGTGGCAGACAGCCATCTAGTGGCAGAAGTAGGAAGTGAAAAATGCGCGGGTAAATTCAAAAGATATATATTCTCACTTCTAATTTTTAAAGCATATTCCCAATTAATTTTACACTGACCGTAATGCAGGCCTTGTTAATATCACCCTGAAAATGCAGAGAGCAGTCATTCTTGTAGCATATAATATTACTTAACTTGAAAAACTGGCACTAAAGCGTTGCACAAAGATCCTCGGCGTGAGCGCACTAGGGTAAATCGCGCGCCACCCGCCCTATCACGGCATCTTCTTTACGTATCGTTCTATTACTCGAAGACGAATTAATTTGCCACTCTGAAAATTGGGGGTCTTATAGGAAAAAATCTCAGCTTTCTTTTAAAATTATTTTGAAGAAAAAAAAAAGTGCCCGTATTTGAAAAAAAGTCAAATTTTTTTTTGATTTTCAAAAATTCGGGTCAAATTTTGACTTTTTCCAAAAATCGTTATCACCACCAGAAATTTTGTGAAAAAATCTATCAAAAATATTTGAGGTGAAATTTTGTTTGAGGCAATAGGACAAAAGTTACAAACGTTTGAAACTAAGGCTTTGCTTGAAAAACCCAAAAATTGTACCCCCTTCACTTTGATAAATAATTATCAAAATTAATTAATTTTTGGTGTGAAGAGTATTATCTAATAGGACTACAATTGGGCCAATTTTCAGCCCGATCGGACAACTTTCATTTTCGAGGTGGGTACACTTCAGAAATTATGCCCCATATATTTAATTACTCACTTCTAAAAGTCCAAGTAAAGAGAGCAAAGGTCTAAAACTTCCTCGAACAGCTCCTCCACAAGAAAATGCACGTAAACTTTTACAGAACGTTTGCTAAAGTTTGCTTTCCTCAATTCATATAGACTTATTTCAGGTACAGAAGATTTCATTTTTGCGTGCCAGGACGGTATCATGCACATCCTGAGTACCTAGGACACATACTATCCAGGTGTTCCACTCTCGCGGGAGCGACGTATATCCAGACACAATGCGGCCCTAAGAGTGCTTTACTACCAGCTTTGTCGCTCTTACGGTGTTGGCCGCGACCCTGCCCTGTCGAAGTATCCGAGGGAGATATAGTCAGTTGTCCAGAACGAGAAGTGCCGAATTTTCTGGAAATACGAGTTTCGTTCAGCAGTCCCCATTGTACACTCGAGGCCTGACATCTTTCTCCAGGACTTCGAGAAATGAACTATATTCGTGACCGAATTCTCGGCTCCGTCGACTACAACATCACAGTCAAGGAGAAGAAAAGAGAGGAGAGGTATCCAGAACTTAGAAAGGAACTTCGACAATAGTTCCCGGGGTATTCGGTTAAAATGATTGTCCTTGTGATTGGTGCACTCAGAGGTGCGAAGCTATCGCTCTTCGTAACCTCGAAGCCACTCCCGAGTGCCAAAAAAATGCAAAGGCACTTGCGAATTCGTCGTGCCCTGTGGCCACTCATCTCACGGTTGTGACACATGGCTATATATATGATTTACCGCGATTCTAGTGTGAGCCAGTGTGATTTTCATGGATGGCCGTTGTTCCCAGTGGGAAACTGCGGTAGTTGTTTAACCTATGTTTTTAATTATATACACACACACACAGACCAGACTTAAGTGTCCAGACTTATATGGCTGTAAAAAAATTAAAAAAAATAAATCGAAAATTCCTTATCCAAAAATCAGTTGAAAGTTTTTGAGTTATAAAATATTTAAGCTGGAATAATCAAGAGCGTGGTAAACAGTCGCGCGTGTGTGAGCGGGAGTCCAAACGCAGTATAGTGACCGCTGTTCTCAAGTCGCTACCTCACCTCGGCGCTTGCTTCAAGTAACACTAAGTTGGAATCTTGCTCACGAACTCACGTCTGTTTATACCGCGCTCCTGATTGGTCCAGCCTAAATATTTTATAACTCAAAAATTTAAACTTCAACTGATTTTTGGAAAAGGAATTTGCGATTTATTTTTTTAAATTTTTATACAGCTTGAGTCTGGGACGCTTGAGTCTGGGACACTTGAGTCTGATCGAGGTCGGAAATTCAAGAAATCCTTGAATTAAAAATAAACTCCTTACGTGATATATGCTCTTCAGAACTCATTAATATCTTTACTAGATGTCATTCGACGTGAAATTTCATAAGCTTTAGAACCATTTTAAACAAAACTCTATCTTTATTTCCGACCGAGTTATCGTGTTTCAAAGTCATCAGTGATTTTTAGTACTACTTATTCTCATTCAAGGGATTTTAAAGATTGTACGGGATTAAATTAATAGATAACTAAATAAATTGAAGTATAAAATTACCAGAAATTACAAATGTGAATTCAAGGAATTTCAAAGATTTCGCGGGATTTATTGTATTTTATTAACTTAAGCCTAGAGTTTTAAAACCATTTATGGAAGAAGCACCTCCGATTCATAATCGTAATTTCATGGGATTTTACCGCATTTCAAGAAACATTGAAGATTTCAATAAGTTAAAAAGGTTTTTACGGGATATAAAATATTTCAAGGCATTACGAAAAACCTCTGACGGTATTTCAACTTGAACTCAAATTTCACTACAACTTGTATTCTTAAAATAGATTTAATACTATGAAAGATTGGATTCTCACCTGCAAGGGTTGTCCTCTACGCATGACTGCTATTTCTAGATTCTTTTGTCCGGATTGAACTACTTCCAAAAGAGCCCTGATCGCCAATTTTATGGAACCCTTTTCTGTCGCAACCTCCTCAGGTGTATAATATTTTTCTAGAAACTCGCGAACCGTTTTAGCGCTGCGGCCAGTAGCATTTGCCTATAAAATAATATTTAAAAACTATATTTACATAAACAAGGACCTAAAATTGCAAATAAAAAATAGTATCATTAATTAGTGGTAAAAATATAGGGGAGACCGGGACGAGATGAGCAACATGAGAATAATTATCATTTTTCGTGAAATATTTAAATATTTCACTCAAAATGATAACTATGAATCATCAAATTCCATCATATTTGCAATCTATAGCAGTTTTTAAAAATGTAAATGGTTCTTTACATCTTGTAAACCTTCATGTATCAGTTTCATGAAGAAAGAAGTGATCCAAAAATAGCCATTACGATAAAAATGACAAATTGTGCACGTGTCTCATTTCGCCCCATGCTCTGGGACGTGACGAGACACGTATGGAGTGAAATAACAATGATTATTCGTACCTACTAATATTCTATAAAATGTTCAACAAATCATCTATTAAGGTATAATATTTTAATATATGTATCTAACCAATAAAGGTTCTGGTATCATTTTCATACCTTCCATTCGTAATAAATTCCAGAAGGCTCCGTCTGGTATAAATGAGGTACTCCGTCATAATCAAAACCGGCTAAGAGACAGGATATTCCAAATGGTCTCCTTCCATTACTCTGTGTATATCTTTGCTTTAGACCTAAAATTAATTAATCAAAGTACGTTTTCAAAAATTTATCAGGAATATCTCCAGTTTTTTAATTTTTTTTCTGTGTTCAAATAGCTATTTATCTTACCTGCTATGTACCTCGTTATATACTCCAATGTAACGGGATCTTCTACCGTTAATTTGTGACTCTGGCATTCTATTTGTGCTCGATTTATCAGTACTCTAGCATCAGCAGTCAAACCTGTATAATAAATCGTTCCAAATTACATAATTTGTTAGGTTTTGGCTTTTTCTGTTAACTTTGTACTTTTGGAGTTTTGGCTATACCGATTTTGGCAATTTAGAAATAATCTTTCAGTTGAAATATTTTTTTTTTCTCTGGCAGGGAATTTAAACCAGACTCTCTTTAGAGGAACAATCTCGGGGGTTACCTGCAAATAGCCTTGTTCATAAAGCACGTACATCGAAACCTAAACAGTCAGGGCCGCCTGAACCGTTTCCATAATATTGCGCAATCTACTTGACTGAGTAGTAGTTGCACTGCGTCCCTTCAGAGGCGGAGTCGCAACCGTCTCTCGCCCTGCCCCCTGAGAAACTGCGGGGACCAGCAATTCTAGGAATTCATAAAACGCGTGCGATCGCGCGTTTCTCTAAAGAGAGTCTGGTGTATGTAATTTCTTAGCGGCCATAGGAGAAAGGTGTCGAATTTTGAAAAAATTTCGATTTTAAGTAGCATCAGAAGGAAACGCGATTGCTAACATTATAGTTTGTTAATTGTTTAATAAAGTTCATATGCATAGAAGTAAAGAAAATTTTAAAAAGATAATCGATTTTGAAGTGGAAAAAAGGTGTCAAATGGCAATAGTACCCGATTTTCTAAGATGGAGCCCTTCTAAACAATATGAAAACCATTCTATTTAATACTTAATATTGATAAGATGAATTCACAGTACATTGTTTAAACAATTATGTACCTTTATGACGCATTATACAAGCAAAATACATTACAAATCGTAAAATAGGCGTTAAATAAAGCCTAGTATGAAAAAGTATTAATAAAGATTTGAAAAAAATAGAAGAGGTTACAGTTTCTTATTGGTGGAAAGATTTAACTGCTGCTAGCTTAGAAAATGATCTACATGAAATAACAACAACTTACAGTTTTAAATCAACACAAACTAATCAGTTACTTCTAAAATACCTAGGCAGGAAACTAGGAACTCATCATGTAGAGTGCTAAAACAATGTTTAGTTTCTTTTTTTGTTTGTTAATTTACTTCCATTGTTGCAAGAAGCACTTTATAATTAACTAGAAGGGCACTATATAGGAATACACCTACATATTGGATGAATATAATATTTTCACACAAAAATATAACGGGGGGTCCTTCTTAGACCCTTTTCTCCTAATTACCACTCTAAGAAAACTGAGTCTATCAAATTTTAGGTGTGTGCAAAAAATACGCCGGCCCGCCTACCCCCACTCATTAAATTTTTGCATCAAAATACAAACAAGTAATCCAACTTGATCTTATAGAATTACTAAATGAAGAGTGGCACAGCAAAACGAATCAACCCACATTTGGCCGATTTTCAGGAGACAAAAAACGTTCTATAAATTTTAATTTTTAATTTAATTAAAAAATGAGAAACTGATTTGTAAATTATTTGTCGCCGAATGAAGGCAAAAAGAGTTTGCTTAATAAAAGTCAACCATTTCCGATTACTTGAACGAGATAGCTTTTATTTTAAGGCTGGGACGCGCGTTTTTACTACTTTGGACAGTAATTAAAAATTTATTTCGAAATTTAATTAAAAACTGAGAATTTAATATATAGTTGCTGAATGAAGGAGAAAAATGATTGATTAAAAAAAATCAACCACTAGGGAGAAGAAGTAGGAGGAACTTTTTGAGAAAATTAGCGTTTTTGGACATTTTTTGAGACAACGCAACGTAGAACGGGAACCTACATTCTAGAGACTTCTAATTGTGCTCAAATTAAAGTTCGAGCCTTGCGCTTTAAGATGATTATATTGAAAAAAGTTTTACGTCGCCTATCTTGAACGATTACAAGTTATTTTTGGGCCAAACACGCGTTGGCCCACAATTTTCTCAAAAACTTGACGTGATAGAAAGATTAGGCTTTTTGATTCGGATTCAGCAAACAAAAACTGATGCGTAATGTGGTAGTGCGATAAGTGGGAGGGTACTGTATTTGCATAATTATATAAAACTAAGATAAAACAACGCCAACGGCGATACCACGCTGAAAACACCAGTTCTCGTAAGATCACTGAAGTTAAGCATTGTTGGGCGCTGTTAGTACTTGGATGGGTAACCGTTCAGGAATACCTGCGTGCTGTTGGCCCGTCGTGGGTGTGGTGGGCCCACATTGGTAGTAAATATCCACCTAGAAACACTACCCGAATCGGGTAGTGAGGCAATGAACTTTCGAGTTCGAACTGCTAATCTATGTATGTATGTATGTAAGATAAAACAACAGCACTTTTTACATTTATTTTAAAATTACTGTATTATGAATTAATTGTAGTCTGCCATGTAACGTGGTGAGTACTGAGTAAACGAAATTTTCTGTGAACCGAAGAAGTTATATCAGATTCAATTTTTCCGATTTAATTGAATCGAATAATGAATAGCGATTCAAATTCACGATAAAGTTAATTCCAAAATAATATGAATCGGGATTAATTTTGTCGAATAATTTTTGTTGTAAGAGTTAATGTAATTTATAGGGCCAGAACTTCATCGCGAGTAGTTGTATATTTACTCAGATACTCGGGGATCCGGGTACTCGAGATCACGGGAATTACTCTAATACCCGGGTACCAGGGTAATAACCGAAAATTCGGGCACTCGGGTACCCGGATAAACCAGTAATGCCAGGATATTTGGGTACTCGACGAATTGTTCTGAATTTTAAAGATTTCTCATTCCTCTAAATAATAAAAATTGACATCAAGTTAAAAAAAGAAAATAAAACAACAAATACACGCATGTTAAGTTCATAAACCTGATTTAAGGATCAAAAGAAATCACGAAAATGTCAAAACGCCCGAAATATAAAAACCTAATTCGGATTTTGCACAAAGCATATATGTAAGAAAGATATTTCATGTTGACTCTACAATGTATCTTAAGATTTGTACCACGGAGTAATAATAAGGAGACCGATCTCCATATATGCGTTTTGACGGTGCAAACTGTACATTTATTGCCTTCCCTCAGGCGTCTAAAATATTGGCGCATGCGCACTGCGCTTTACTATCTCTTTTTCTCCCGTGAAAAAAGAGATAGTCTATCGCAGTGCGCATGCGCCACTACTTGAATTATGGTACAGATACCGCAGTCAAAACTCGAGGCGCTTTGTACAGCATGATCGGTCTTCTTATTATACTCCGTGATTTGTGCGTATCGTCGATACACGTACGTTTCTATGGCACCAACGCGTTGTTACTAACTGTCGCATGTTTCGTTGGTTCACGTTCCATCGTTCCGGCGTTTTAGCGTTCATCTGTCTTATGGTGCATTTATACTCTTATGGACTTTCTGCCCGCACCAGTCGGACGGACAGAGGTATAAATGCACATTAACTGCGATTGATGAAGGTTGTGTGGGTTCTGTGTTGACTGCTTTTTCTGATTTGTAACTTTTTGGAATTTAACATTTGAAAATTTTGTTTCAATTATTGTACGGGTAAGCCCAGAAAATGTTTAATTGTAGGTTATTTCACAATCACTACCTATTCAGAAAAGATCCACTTCTCGTCTGCTATCGCGAATACTGGGCATGCAAAATGCATTGCTGTCATAAAGATCGTTATTAATGAATTTTTAAAATGAAGTATGGTAGATATCGTTTCTTGGATTTATTATCGTAAAGATCATTTATTTAAGAGTCTGAAATTTGACATCATAGTTTTTCAACGAATATCCAAGTTTTTAGACCCCCTGAAGCCGAAAACCAAGTTTTGGCTATGGCGCCTGTCTGTCTGTCCGTCCGTAAACATGATAACTCTCGAAAAAATGAACGGATCGAACCAAGCTTTGGCATACTTTTTTTAGGTCCCAAAAGGAAGAATAAGTTCGTTAACTAACCATTTTGGAAAGAAATGGAAGACAAAAGTTTCTATTTGAAAACCCTACAAGATTATCATAACACCTTTTTGAATTTTCTTGAAAAATCCAAAATTCAAATTTTGATCGCACAAAAAATAATTAAAAATTCCATTTTGTGGTCAAACTATGCAAGATACGAAAAAAGATGAATGGACAAAATTGTGCACCCAAAACACATATAAAAATTTGTTATAAATCAGTTTTTGATAGGCTCCTTTTTTGTAGACGAATTTCCACTATATCGTGCAACTAATCGAACTGCCCTGGTGTCATTCGACACATTTTTCTAAAGCTTTGATGATCACAATACACAAAAGTAATAGACAATAAACAATAGTAAAATTAAGTAAATAATCCGTATCCACCATAAACATCCCGCACATGATCCTGAAGATGGGGTTTCACCCAACACAAACGCGACAGGCTCCTACGCTTGTATTCCAGATACATTTTGACAAGCCGCACTTACTGAACGGAAAGCGTCACAAGTGTTAAATAGTCTATCATTTTTATTTTTAAATTAATCGCTGAACATAAAAATCGGAACCAACGAAACATGCGACAGTTGGTAACAACGCGTTGGTGCCATAGAAACGTACGCGTATCGACGATACGTACAAATCTTAAGGTACATTGTGGAGTCAGCATCACAGAATGATTCGCCGTCGGTTTTAAATAAGCACCTGCGTTACGTTCATTCACTAATGCCAAAAATGTGCAATTTCTTAAGGGCGTTGAAACCAGGACCCAACCTCAAAATTGAATTGCCTCATTTTACTCCATCTATACAAATTTTTTTTTTTCAGATAATTAGGGCCTATGTCACTTTTGAATCAAATCTGTATTTGGAATGAAAAATTCACTAATTTCAATAGCTTTTGTGCAAAATGTTTCTGTCATGCTCGAGTTAGGATAAAAAAAAACGTTTTACATAAAAATTATTGAAATGAGCCAATTTTTCACTCCAAATACAGACTTGATTCAAAACAGGAATAGGTCCTAATTATATACAAAAGATGTAATTCTAGTATTTATGGAGTAAAATGAGGCAATTCAATTTTGAGGTTGGGTCCTAGTTCCAACGCCCTTAAGTCGATTCCAATCATAACATATTTTTATGTAATTAATTTCCTTTGTGATACAATCAGTGGTTATCATAATAATATAAGAAATTACAACTGATTGTTTGGTCTGTATATAAATCACAGTAAATTCGGTGTAATTTTACTAATTTAATCATGTATGTGTAGCTTTGCATTTGTAACATTTTCTAATAGGATAAGCTGTAACTTACTTTGGATTTGAAATCGTCGCTTTGGACCCTAAATTGTGCTTGTGAAATAAGAGTTAGCTCAATGGTGCCGTTGAGCTTTTGTACGAAAATATTAAATGAAGGGTTACCTGACATTCAAGATCATGTTACCTTTTGTTTCGCTATATTCCTGATACACAAAACTTACCTGCGTACCCGAGTATTAACCGAGTACCCGATATTTAGGTTATTACCCGGGTATCCGAGTAATACTCGACGATCCCTCGTAGTGCCCTCGAAGTTTATTCTAAGTAAAAAAATACAATATTTTACAGTAGAATACAACACATTTTAGAAATGAAGCGAATTAATGAAATGTAACCTTTTTTATTCTTTGATATGCAAGAATTTGTCTCTGAGAAATGTATCGGCTTACTATGATACCTTGTCCAGATCTCCAATGGCTACAACTGAAATTGCTTTCAAGATCTCAAAGAATTCTCAAATCACTTTGTATACAAACATGACTCAAAATATAAGAAAAGAAGAATGCGAGCGCATATTACAGGGTAGTGTGCGGAAGAGTACATCAAGGCGAAAGAGTGGAAGGTGCGTAAGCATGAAATACTACAATTAATTCCTAATACATTAATTTCAAAAGGAATGTGAAATGCGCTGTTGTATTATCTTATTTTTATACAATTATGCAACTAGTATGCATTAGAAGCTAAAAAATAAGGAAGCTTTATTTTAGAAAACGTTCGATCCCCTGCATCAGCGATACTACTACAAAATTTCAAGAATAAAATACTTCACCGAAAGAACGCCTTCTTCGAACAAATTCCGAAACAGCAACATCTTCGAAAAACTCGGAATCAACACCTTCTTTGGACCAATTCCGAAACAACACCTTCCAGCAGATTCGGAACGAACACCTTATTCCACTCATGCGTCGATATGTATTTCAATTATTTAGAATGTTCTATCTAATAATCTCATTTTATACCCTCACGTTATTATCCACTTAATTATGCTTTCACTTTAAATTTTATGTACTTTTACTGAAAATTTTTGTATCTTCTACTTTTTTTTCATCTGATCTTATATTTACAAAGTCTTTCAGGTTTTTAAGTTGGATGACCGACCATCACCAGTTTTGTACACCCATAGAAACTTCATAAAGTTTTCAATATGCTTACAGATTGGCGAATATTTTCTGTAAAAATATTAGACATTTTCTGAAAAAATTAGACTTTTTCTTCGAAGTTCACATTTTAAAAATGTTAACCTGACACAAAAATTCAGTAAGTTAAAAAAAGATATCCGTAAATCTGTAATATTACTGAAAATACTATTAACTTTGCAGAAATTTCTGTCAATTCTACGGCAAAGTATATTTTTTTAAAGATTCACTTCAAGCACTGTAGTGAATATCTTAATTTTTGTTTGTTTTGTGAATAAGGACTTTAAAAAGTTCAAGATTAGTTGTTCCCAAATATGCCGAATATTTGGAGTACTTTAAAAAATCAGATTCTTGCCTTGCACCGAAAAACGAAATAGGTTGTGCCTATTTGTTAAAAAAGATCTTACTTTTCATCAAAACGTACTTTTTCATATGCAACAATTTGAAATATTAACGGAAGTTCATGCTGGCATTCATGACGGCGAAAATTGGCATTTCTCACATGAAGCGATACATGCGTTGGTATATTGGAAATAGTAGAAAGTTAAAAAAAATAGTGCTTTTCTGGTTGTGTAGAAGGGTTTTCCAAGAATCTACAACAAATTACAAATTTAAGGAAGACAAAATAAACAAAATTAAACATGTGGTTCACTAGCAACAATGATTTCGATCTTCCACTGAATAATGACAGTCAAAAATAAACTGATCAAGATTCCCTTGACGCCCTATTGCACGAGTCTTAAAAGCATTTTAAATACATGGATTTTTCTCTAAAAAACCTATAATTTTTCAATTCAATTATTTTAATTATTTTAATTCTAATATTCCACGCTGCAAAAATTATATATATATATATATATATATACCGGGTGTCCAAAAAGTCCCGGGACGGCTAAATATTTCCTCAGGTAAGATATTTTTCAGGGCGGTCAAGGCCATTCTTGAAGGAACTTTCAACAAGGAATTCAATGGTGACCTTTATTTTGATCTTGACCATGACCTTCATGGTCATTTCAAGGACAAATTGATTTTTTTAAATGGGAACCTCTATTTTTGACCACGGGAACTGAGAGAGCGGAAAATTTTACGTCCAGATATGACCTTGACAAATCGAAAATTTCACCTGGAAAGGTCAGGGCAAGGTCAAACAACGTACAGCAGGATGACTCAACCAGCATGCATTTATGAAGAAAATGTTCAACGCAAGAGTTGTAGCATTTTATACTCCCGACCGATTGGTGACTTTGACCTTGTCTATGACCAGAACCTTCACCAGGACATTTTCTTCAAAAATGCATGCCAGTCGAGTCATCCTGCTGCACGTAGTTTGACCTTGCCCTGACCTTTCCAGGTCAAATTTTCGATTTGTCAAGGTCATATCTGGACGTAAAATTTTCCGCTCTCTTAGTTCCCGGGGTCAAAAATAGAGGTTCCCATTTAAAAAAATCAATTTGACCTTGAAATGACCGTGAAGGTCATGGTCAAGATCAAAATAAAGGTCACCATTGAATTCCTTGTTGAAATTTCCTTCAAGAATGACCTTGACCGCCATGAAAAATATCTTACCTGAGGAAATATTTAGCCGTCCCGGAACTTTTTGGACACCCTGTGTATATATATATATATATATATATGAGTTTTTGGTTCCGTGCCTAGAGGTAGGCCGGGAATTGACAGATGGGAACATATGAACTCCTATCTAATACAACGCTGCTGAAGGCTGGTGACCTTCTCAGCATAAAACACCAACCAATTAAGACTCTCGGTTTCCATTCTCTGCCCCCCCCCAGTAATAGATGTTTTGGTGGGACTGACGTTACAACTAGACTCTCCACCATACGACGAATCACTAATTAACTTGGACATGATTTCGATTCGCAAAACAAATTTCGCGCATAAAGGTGGTAATTAGGTGTACAATCTAAACAGTGAATAATACAAACAATATAAAGTGGGACGATGGTCGTGGGGGTTAAGGCGTAGGCTTTGAACCCACTCCGTCGGCTTGCGGGTTTGATTCCCGCCTCGCACTCTGGAAGAGCCTCGGCGGCCCATGCGGTGAACACTGGCCTAGCAAGGAAGTTGTTCATCTCCGGAGAGTCGTGGGACCGGTAACCCTAGAGAAAAAGGTTCGCTAAGTACTTAAAGCTGTTGCTCTTGGTGGTTCGGAACCCACCTTAAACTGTAGGTCCCCCTCCCACAACCATGAAAGTGCGTGGGGGGTGTGTACAGGAATAGAGAAGAGATACCAGAAAAATGTAAACCCTTAGGGGACACATTAGAAGCTTCCATTCCGAAATTATACAAACAATAAAATAGCCTCGGAATGGACTGAAACTTTGAATGACGAAATGCATACACATGGGAAACGTAAAAGTCGAGTTTCAGGCGATGAATGGAGACTGGATGTTTGAAATGCTAGAGGAGTGAATGATCTTAAGGTAAGAGAACTACGAGAAAGCATGCGTGTAAGGAAACTAGATATTTTATGTATACCTGAGACGAAGAAAAAGGGTTGCGAAAGTAGAAACATGGTAAATGGGGTGTTAAAAGGCGGTTTTGAAATATGGTCAGGAGTAGGTAGTGAATCACATGGTAGTCAAGGGGTCGGTTTAATTATGAATGAAAAAGCAAGACAGCATCTCAAAGATCATGATTTTGTATCTCCCAGATTGTTGTGGGCTAGAATGAAGGTAGGAATCAGAAGATTATTCATCATAGCGTGCTACGCCCCAGTTGGTAGCGATCCAAGAGAAGTCAAAGACGCCTTCTGGGACACTTTAAATGATACAATAAGTACTTGCGATCGAGATGAAAGAATAATTCTGGTAGGAGATATGAACGGATGGGTCGGCGTTCAATGTCAGGATACAGATACAGAAAGGGTGCTAGGTAAGTTTGGGGATCCAACAAGAAAAAATTATAATGAGGAAAAATTAGTTAGCTTATGCTTAGAAAAGGGCCTATTTATTACAAATACTTGGTTTCGACATAAAATGATCCACACGTACACCTGGTGTAAAGGAAATAACCGCAGTATAATTGACTTCGTTATTGCGGATGAAAGACTAAGAGAACTAGTAAAAGATACAAGAGTCATGAGGGGTTCAGAATGCAATACTGATCATTACCTTCTAATCTCCAAAATAAACTTAGGGCGGGGATGGAGAAGAAAGAGAACAAAAAGACGAAACAAACGCGAATCAAGATTGAAAATTTATAGAAACCGGAAGTGCGAATAGATTTTCGGAATAAGAATAAACGAACGCATAGATAAGGCAACTTGGGAGGCGCTTCGAAGCAATAAAGATATAGATAGCGCTTGGACTATGTTACGGGATATCATTGTTAAAACTGCGACCGAAGTATGTGGTACGGCGATTGTAGGAAGAAAATCTGGTGATGCATGGTGGAATGATGAAATTGAGGCAGTCCGACAAGAAAAGAAAGAAGCGCACAAGGGAACGTTCAACATCACAGGCCTTAGCGATGTGGAGAGAAATATACTTGAAAATGATTACAGACACAAAAAGAGGAAAGTTAAACGACTAGTCAAGGAAAGTAAAGATAAAATCAGAACAGAATAAAAGAAGAAAATACAAAACGACTTAGAAGGAACCATGAAACTATTATTTAAAGAGATGAAGGAAAGTAAAAGTACAGGGTTTGTCAGTATGAGAAACAGCGAACGTGAAATTCTATATGATACAGACGGGATAGCAGACGCTTTAAAAGACTCTTTTAAAGAATTATTAGGAGGTGAAGATATAGGACAACAGAACTGCGACATAGAACATAATGCATTAGAAAACCCAATATAAAAAGCCTGTATCACTGACGTTAGAGATATAATTAAGAACTTAAAAAACGGTAAGGCTGCTGGTGTAGACAGTATTAGCGCTGAAATGCTTAAATACGGTGGCGAGTACATACCTCACAGGTTTCTGTGCATTTGTTGACCTAGAAAAAGCATTTGACAAGGCAAATAGAAGTATGGAAGTAAACTTTGGGAAGTCCTTAAAGAGTACGGAGTCAATGGATGGCTCCTACTAGCAATAAAAACAATATATACAGCTAGTAAAGCGAGTGTAAGGGTTAATGGGAAACTGAGTGACTGGTTCGATATTATGCAAGGCGTGAAACAAGGATGCGTTATATCCTCATTGCTATTTGTCATATTTATGGATAAGTGTCTAAGAATGGCCCTCTTCGACGAAGAAGGTGTAGATCTCGAAACAGTGAAGGTACGTGGCTTAGATTTCGTAGATGACAAGATTGTTATGGCAGAATCAATCGAGGACTTGCAAAGAATGTTGAATAAACTTAATACAAGCATGAAGAACATGGGCCTCAAAATTAACGTAAATAAAACAAAAATCATGGTGTTTGAAGGAAAAAGGGAGAAAACAATGTGCAATATTGTCCTAAATGATGAGAGATTAGAACAAGTTGACAAGTACGTACACCTGGGTAGCCTATTCACTAGCGACGGAAAAATAGATGGGGAGTTAGATAGACGTATAAATGAGGGTAAGAAGATTATCGGTAGAGCACGGTCCATTCTCAGAAATAAAAACATATCAAAAAAAGCTAAAATGGGCATACATAATTCTATTATTGTACCGACTGTACTATACGGTAGCGAGACATGGACCTGTCAAGAAAAGGACAAGAGTAAAATTAACGCGATTGGCATGAAATCTCTGCGTACAATATGCGGCAAAACACTGATGGACAAAGTCTGAAACGAGATAATCCTCAAAGAATGTGGTACAGGAGAGATACTAGTTGACATATGGGAAAGAAATCAGTTAAGATGGTTCGGACATCTTGAAAGAATGAAAGATGAACGACTGACCAAATAAGTGTATAAAGGTAAAGTAAATGGCAGAATGCCCAGAGATGGACCGCCGAAAGAATGGTTAGAATCTGTGAATGAGACATTAATCCGAAGAGACATAAGAAGCCATAGAAACACAAAAGCTTGCATGAAAAAATGCATGGACGTGAAGGAAGCTAGAGTAGTATGCCAGGATAGAAAAGTGCGGCGACAAATAGTTTGTAATCAGAGTGACAATAGAGTGAATGACGCCTGAAACGAAGACCTTGGATACTGATGGGCCCAAGTGGGGAACCACTCATAACAATTGTGTGAGGATCTTCCACATTACTCCCTTCCGCACCGAGCAAGTCACGCCTACCCCGAAAGGGAAATGGCTTAATGGTATAATTGTTTATAAGTGCAAACTTGATTGAAAAATTGGTGCGAAACGATAAACTTGCGGTAATTTCTCAATCGCAATTCGTTTCCCAGTGCCAAATACATGAAAGTGATCATCAGGGTGGCTACTATTTTTATAATTTTCATTTCCAGGCTTTCTCCCGGTAAAAATTTGTGATTCCTCCGGGTTTAGAAAAAAATATACTCTCTTTGCGAAAACCACAGTTTTAACATATCATAAATTGCGAAAGTCTATGAGCATCAGCAAACCTTTTTGCAAGTAATCTATGGACTTTGAATCATATATCAAGTAGGAGGTGGGCAAAGCTGGAAGTATCACTTTGTCCAAACAATGTATGCCCTACGCCATAATTAAGGGCTCATTTAGGACTCATTTAATACCCAAAAGCCAAATTTTTGGTTCTGCATTTGAAAAAAATGCATGGTACTGCCAGCTTTACGTAAAGCTAGCAGTACCATGGTCGCAATATTTGTTATTTTCAACTTTCTTCTTACGCAAGAATTGAGGGCTCATTTAGGGCTCTTGCATGACCGGCGCAATTTTTCAAAAACAACCTCTATCACAAAAAAACTACCCTGAAAAATAAATATGCTCTCATCATAAAAGTGAGTACATCAGAATTGAGGGCTCATTTTAGGCTCTCCAACGCCCCCAAAATAAAATCTCCAAAAATCACCTCGTAAAGGAAAGCGACATTAAACTGAGAGATTTAAAAACATTTATGTTTTTTCAAATGTTTAACTATACTTAGGTCCTTATTCTGTGCCGGCCTCTGCTCTGGTCGGCATAGAATCGGACAAGTTTTTTTATGTCAACACTCAGGACTGCATATATTATCTCTGAACTCGAGATAGTATGGCGCAGTAGCATATCGACAAGAGAGGCGCGATGTAAACAACTTCTGATACGACCCTGAATTTCCGAGCGTCAAGGCCGTCAAGGGACGCTCAAGGGGGGGGGGGAGAAGCAGTCAAGCGTGAAGTTGGTGCTTCATCGGACAGCACAGAATCGGCACTTGATTGCATTGCATTAATTTCTTTATGATTAAGCAATACATTTTGACTCTTTTAAAATTTGCACTTAATTTAATGACACCATCTTATATTATCGACTTGTCGAAGCTTGCTCTCGACAGCTGGCAAAACCTATTTCACGTGGGATAATCTAACGCAAATTGATACGAAAAATAGAACAGAATCAAGATGAAGGTATTAAACTTAATCTTGATTCTGTTGTCCAGGAAGTTGGCAACGTCAACTTCAACTTTCAAAAAAATGAAAATTGTGCTGAATTTTGCTAGACTTTTGCTCTATTGTACCGTAAAAGATTTATTGAAAAAATGAAAATTTCAGCCCAAAAATAAAAAAAAAACATGTTTATGTCAGCCGCGCCATTTCATTTTTTTTTTGACAAAACAAAACTTGTGCTAGAAACTACCTGCTACGCATTCTACTGTGCTGCGAATATGAAGTCAAAATCTTGAACAATTTTCGAAAAAAGCGACAAAAAAAAAGATCAATTTCGAAAAACGGAAACTTGTGCTGTGTTGTGCTAGGTTAGCACAGTAATTATCTCTAATGAGAAATTGCACTAAAATTAATATTTTGCAGAAAAATGCAATCTTTTTGGACTTGGAATAAATTTTTGACCCAAAATTTTAAAAATACGAATTTTGAAAATCTGAAACTTTTGCTTGGTTGTACTAGGGTAGCACAATAATTACATTTGAGTGCAATTCGTCATGAGAGATAATTATTGTGCTAGTCTAGCACAACCCAGCACAAGTTTCCGTTTTTCGAAATTCTGAAATTGATAATTATTTTTAGTTTTTTTCTAGTCGAGTTTTTTCGAAAATTGTTCAAGATTTTGACTTCATAATTGAAAGCACAGTAGTATTCGTCGGAATTAGTTCCTAACACAAGTTTAGCTTTGTCAAAAAAACAAAAGCGCGACTAACATAAAAAAACGGAGATATATGGATATGGGACGATAAAGTAGAAGATCTCAGGGAGTGTAGGAACTGGGTAGTGAAGGAAGGGAACAAGACAAAGGAAAGGGGGAATGCAAGTATCACGGGGGGGGGGGGGGTAAACCGACAAGAGGTCTTGAATGCAAGTAAGAAAGGTGAGAAATGCAATAAGGGCGACGTCAAAATAGCGTTCGGGAACGTCTCAGGGATGTGATAATGATGAGTGAGACGTGGGTAGATGAGAAAGAATGGAAAGGCATGAAAAGAATATTACCGAAAGCATATGGGTGGAAGATGCAAGCAGCGAGAAAGGAGCATGTAAAAGTGAGAGAAATGGGTGGAATGGTGTCAAGGGGTAAGAAAGGAACTGGTGGTAGAGAAGAAAAGGGAGAGTATATAGAAGAAAGGACGGAACAATGGTTAGAAGAATAAAATTAGGAAAAGTTATTATGGATGTAGTATGCGTGTACAGAAGAAAAGAAGAGGGAGGATGGAGAACAATAAGGAAATGGACAGAGGAAAAAGATGAGAGGTTGGTCCTAATAGGGGGGGACTTGAATGCATGGACCGGGGAACAAGGAGGAGAGGTGTAGGATAGAGAAAAGGAGATGTTCATAAGAAATTGTAACGGCAATACCAAAGGGGATGAAGAAGGGGTAAATACGTACGGGGGTATAGGGGACACCGTCATAGATTACATTCTGGCAGAAGAAAGAATAAGGAAGTTGATGGTTAAAATGGAAGTGGGCCACGAGATAGGCTCAGAACACTTTCCGGTGATCGCGACAATGAGAGGTGGTGGACCAAAGCGAGGTAGGGGAAAGAGGGAGGGAAAGAGGACAAATAAGTTGAAAATGGGCATTTGGGGGGAGGAAAAGCTAAGAGAATTTAGGAAAAAAATAGAAAACGAGGAAATAGGATGTTTGGAAGAAGGAGTAGACAAGCTGCTAAAAAATCTCAAAGGAGTGATTGATAAAGTAAGGGAAGAGGTGAGACCAAGAGAAGAAGAGAAGAAGAGGGGTTTAGGAGAGGTTGGTGGGACGATGAATGCAGGGAAAGTAAAGATAGGTTGAAGGAAAGTGTAAGAAAATGGAGGAAAGGGGAATTGGAAAAAGGACAACTCAACAGGAGAAAGAGAGAGCACGAAAGAATGATAAAGGAGAAAAGACAGAAGGAGAAAGAAAGGTACATGAAAGAGGTAGAGGAAGCTGTAAAGGAAGGGAGGGAATGGGAAGTGATAAACAGGGAAAGAGGAGGAAGGAAGGGCATAAATGAAGAAATAGGAATGAAAGAGTGGATGAAGCACTTCAAGGGACTGTTAGGAGGGGTGGCAAATAGGGTAAAGGGAGAAGGAAGAAAAGCGGTAGAGGGAGACGAGGACGGCGCAAACGCGATTAGTAGGGAAGAGGTGAATGAGGCGATTGTTCGGTTGAAAAGAAATAAGGCAACAGGGGAAGATGGCTTGGAAAATGAAGCACTGAAATATGGGGGATTAGGAGTGAGAGAAGAGATGTGGAAGATTTGCAATAAGGTATGGTAAGGAGAAGGGTGGCCGGAGGAATGGAAGACAGGGCTGGTGGTACCGTTGATTAAGAAAGGAGACGGAAAAAGGGTAGAGGAATATAGGGGGAACACACTCATGTCCATGGGATATAAAATTTACGCGGAAGTGCTTAGAAGGAGGTTAGAAAGACAGGTGGAAGAAAAAGGAAGTATACCACACAATCAAACGGGTTTTAGAAAAGGGATGGAAACCATAGATAACATCTACGTGCTCAACTATCTATTCAATAGGAAACTAGGGCGAAAGAAAGGGAAACTAGTTGCACTGTTTGTCGATTTTAAGGCAGCATTTGACTCAGTTAACAGGAGGGTGTTATGGGCAGCCATGAAAGAGAGAGGAGTAGACGAAGGATTAATACATACATACATTGATTAGCAGTTCGAACTCGAAAATTCATTGCCTCACTACCCGATTCGGGTAGTGTTTCTAGGTGGATATTTACTACCAATGTGGGCCCACCACACCCACGACGGGCCAACAGCACGCAGGTATTCCTGAACGGTTACCCATCCAAGTACTAACCGCGCCCAACAATGCTTAACTTCAGTGATCTTACGAGAACTGGTGTTTTCAGCGTGGTATCGCCGCTGGTAGAAGGATTAATAGAGAGGATAAAAGAAATATTTGTGGAAACTAAGATAAGGGTGAAGATAGGAGACAAGAAAGGAGAGGAATTCTGGACAGGAAGGGGCCTCAGGCAAGGGTGTCCGTTGAGCCCACTTCTACTTAGTGTTCTTCTGGCAGATTTAGAGGAGAAGTTAGAGAGGAAAGGGAAAGGGGGAACAACGTTAGGAACAGGCAAAGTGTACTCACTAGCATATGCAGATGATGTAGTGCTATTAGCGGATGATGAAAGAGGTATGAATCTGTTGATGAGAGTGTTCGAAGACCATGTGAGATAAAAGGGTTTAACTGTGAATGTGAACAAGACTAAGATGATGTGTTTCAGAAATAAAAGGGGAAGATTAGAGTATGAATGGAAGATAAATAGCGTGGTGGGTGAGTTTTGCTACTTAGGATTTTGGTTCGAAACGAGAGGAGGAAGCGAGCTGCAGGTGAGAAAGAGGTTAGAAGGCGCGAGTAAAGTAATGGGACAAGTATGGGGTATAGGAAAAAGAAGGTTTAAGGACGACTGGAAGATGAGAGTATGGATGTTTGATTTCTTAGTGTGGTCAGTGTTAAGCTATGGAGTGGAAATTTGGGGATGGAAAGTACATAAGAGAGTGGAAAGTTTGCAGGAGAGATTTTTGAGATGGGTTATGAGAGTGGGTTGGAGCTGTCCAGGTTATATACTGAGGGAAGAATTAGGACGGGAAAAAATGGTGGTGAGGCAAATGAAAAGAGCCTGAAACTTCGAAGAGAAACTAAGAAGGGGAGACGGAAGCAAAATTGCGCAAGCGTGTGCCCGGGAGGTTATTGATAAAGAGAGGAGGGGCAACGTGGGGTGTTCAAAATGGGAGGATGACAGATATGTAATGGGGTTTGAATGTGGTATACAAGTTAGGAGTAGAGAGTGGGAGGAAATAGAGGAAGAGATTAAGGCAAGACAAGGGGAGGAAAGATGGGAAAAATCGCTGATTCAAGGTACAACAACTGGTATAGAATGGTCAAGAGGCACGGGGAACCAGAGTACCTGCAAAAGATTAAAAAGGAGAGTAAATGGAATAGAGTGGTGAGATTCAGAATGGGGAAGGGTGTCAAAGCATGTAGGTATTGGATGAATGAAGAAGAGAATGTGTGTAGAGTATGTAAGTATGAGCAGGAAACATGGTTGCATGTGTTAGAGAAGTGTACAAGTGACGAAGGGGGAGGGGAGAGCATAGAAGAGAGAATTAAATGGATTCTGAATGAAAAGGGTCAGGGAGAGGAACAGATGAAGAAGCTGGAAGAGCTGAGAGAGAGAGAGCTGGTTACACAGGGTAGGGAAAAAGCCAAACAATGACTCCTAAAGAAGGAGAATTACGAAGTAGTGTTGCGGAGTAGAGTCCAATTATGAGAATTATAGTGGTAAGAGGAAATGGAAGCCCAGGGCAAAGTCGCAAGCGTTTAGAAATAAGAATAATAAGTTAAGACGATACGTAGCAAATAGTTAATAAGATAGTATAAGGCTTGTTTGTAAGAATACATGTAACGGTTATGTACTTTTTGGAAAATGTATCTTTTTTGTAGAAAATTAATCTTTATGGTTGAAAATTCATCTTTTTGGCATAAAATTCAACTATTCCAGTTAATGATTCATCATTTTAGTTGAAAATTCATCAGTTTGGTTGAAAATTAATTATTCCTTTAACTGATAGCTGTTCCATTTTTTAGTTGAATATTGATCTTTTCTAGTTCAAAATTCAACAATTTGGAATGAAATTTATCTCTTTTAATTGAAAATTCAACTATTTCGTTGAAAATTCAGGTATTTTGTTAAAAAATCGATTTTTTTTGTATAAAATTATCTTTTTCTTTGAAAGTTAATCTTCTTGTTTAAAAACTCTTCTCTTAGGTCAAAAATTCAAGTATTCCAGTTGAATATTTATCATTTTAGTTGGAAATTCATTTTTTAGGTTGGAAATAAAATTATAAGTTAAACTCTTTTGTTAAAAACTAATTTTTTTTGGTTGAAGATTATCGCTTTAAGTAAAAATTCATTTCTTTGGTTGAAAAATGAGCTGTTTGATTGAAAACTTGTTTTTTCTTTGGATGTTTTTTGGTTGAAAATCATTATTTTTTAACTGAAAATGTAATTATTATTCCAGTTGAATATTCCATAATTTTATTCAAAAATTCACCTCTTTGGTTGAACATTCATTTTTTGATTAAAAATTTAATTATTCAATTTTTCATTGAAAAATTATCTTTTTTACTTGAAAATTCGTCTTTTTGATATAAATTAATCTTCTTGGTTGAAATTTAATCTTTTTGGTCAAAAATTCAGTTATTCTGGTTAAAGATTCATCACTTCAGTTAAAAATTCATCTTTCTGGTTTAAAATTCAAATATTTCAGTTAAATATTTACAATTTTATTTGAAAATTCATCTCTTTGTTTGAAAATGTAACTATTTTGTTGAAAGTTTTTTTTTGTTGAAAGTAATTTTTTAGCTAAAAATTTAACTTATTCCAATTGAAAATTCCATAGTTGTAGTTAAAAATTCATCTTTTTGGTTGAAATTTCAAGTGTTCCAGTTAAATATTCATCATTTTAGTTGAAAATTTTTTTAACTGAAATTTCTATAGTGGAAAATTTAGGTATTTTTTTCAAAATTAATTTATTTTGCAATGCTTTGTTCTGTTGTATTAAAGGATGCTTAGAATGAACGCCATGAATTAAAATAAATGTTTGCGTTTTGCGGCAAATATAAATATGTTACTTTTAGTTGACCGCGAAAATTGAAAAACTTGACCGGGAAAAACCGGGAATTTGAAATCGTCCGCCGAATCGCCAACCTGTAAATGGACCTATGGTTTGGTGAATTAATATAGGTCCACTAGGACTATAATTCAGCCAAGTTTCAATCAAAAAAAAAACAGTACTTTTAGGTGGGAAGACTTGACGTATTCTGCCCCATAGCAGTATTAAATTGAAGAAAAATGTTTTTTATTTGTAAAAGTAACTTTATGGTACTAGACTTATACTGATTAAAATTAAATTATTTTTGTATTATTTTCAATAATCTCGGTAAAATATCTTTTATTCAAAATATTAATATGTTGAATAGTACAACATATTAAGTATGAAGATGAAATACATTTTTCTTTACACATGTATGCAATTACAGACATCGAAAATGGTCGATTCTGCATAGTGCGCGAAGGCGATGAGAAAAATCCAAAACATTGTTGAGCAAAATGCTTTCACCGTTGAGTAAAGTGCTCTCCCGGGTTACCAAAACATTTTGCTCACCACTTTTACTGCTATTGGCATCTAGCGTCGCAAACGGTTACTATGTTAACATTGCACTGGGTCAATGAGGTTTATATTCGATGTCTGTAAAAAATATGCAATCTCAAGCATTTCATTGTAATTTGTTAAGAAAAATGTTATTCGGTACACGAAGCCTCACGGACGGGTGCTCACTGCGAGTGTGAAAGAACATCACTCACCCTTCGGCTCGGTGCCGCCTCGCCTTCAAGTTCATGCTGGGCCTTCACACTCGCAGTGAGCAAACCGCCCATTTGGCCTCTCGTATCGAAATATAATAATTATGTTTCTAGAATATTAATATATTTAATAATTCGATGGTGATAACTAACATATCTAAGAATCAAACAACTTCCCAAGACTCTAGGTAATATCCCCATTCCCACAGTAATATTCAGCAACCCCCAAAAATAACCCCAAGTACATTTAAGGAACCCTGTCTAAACTGCCTTAATCTAAAACAGCTAAACAAAGTTTAAATTAAAAATAATCACCCCAAACATCTTTCCAATACCCTTTTTATATCCTCATCTTCACATTAATATTTAAGAACCCCCAAAAAATAACCCCTAGTACTTCAACGACCGCAGTCTCAGCTTCCTTCAACTAAAACAGCCAAAAATGTTTCAAATAATTACTTCAGACACCATCCAAACACTCTAGTTCATATCCTCATCCCCACAGTAATATTCTACCCCCCCCCCCCCAAACCCTAGTAAATTTAACGAAGCTCAAAACGTGCACAGTTGTACCACTGGCCCTCGACGTGCATAGTTGGACTCGTGCACAGTTGTACCGTGCACAGTTGTTCCGTGCACGGATGTCTATCACTTAATAATATCAGATCATGTTAACGAGCTCGTTCTTCCTGTTAGGAATCAAAAAAGTTGTGCCAAAGCCCGATTTGATCCGTTCATTTTTTCGAGAGATATCGTTTTTACGGACAAGCAGACTGACGTCATTGCCTAGACATGATTTTCGGCTTCAGGGGGTCTCAAATCGTGGAGATCCGTAGAAAAACTAAGGTATGAAATTTCAGACGATTCTAATACTTTTTCAATCATGAATGATGAGAATGTAAATACATTATTTATAATAAATTCGCGAAATCGTATAAGTACATATTCCGGTTTTTTATGTAGGTGCTTACAATTTAATCATTCACAGGTGGATAAAAAGTTTGGGTTATTCAAGTATTACGTACGGCTGAGGATATTCGCACGGCCGACCCTAGACAATCTTGGAAAATATTGGGGGAGCTGGAAAGGTGAGGGGTGGTGGAAACAATTTTTACCAATCATGCCACTAAATCTTGTTCGGCCGGCCGTACGAATAGAGACTTCGATTATGCAATGCTTTGAAAGAGTGTAGAATCGATTGCTTTAAAAATGCAATACTTAATATTTGAATGCCTCCTGATGAACAAAAAATATACCTGGAAAATTCTAAAAATACCTGGAAAAAACCTAGAATGGTCCGGGAATTTTTTTCCAGGCTTTAACATTCTAAAATTTAATGTTTAAACTCTAAGACAGTCCAAGTTAGACATTCAAAATGAAGCCACAAACATTGTGCAATGTCAAGGTTTTATTTTCAAGCCTGAAAATGTAAATACTCATAGATTATGCTTTTGCAGTATATTAACATTAGAAATCAAAATTCTTTTTAAATTTAGGGCAATCAGAATTTGACGGATTCAAAGTGAAACTTTCAAAATTATACAATGTATTATATGCATGGTATATGTATTTACCAGGAAAATTTAAAAGTCTACACTTCTTGTATAAACCTACAAAAGGGAACCGTTTTAAATTTACGGCACTTAAAATTGAAAAATGTCGGATTTTAATATTGAAAATTAACAATTTAATACTAATACATGTGCGAAATTTTATTTTTTTCACTATTTAATAACTTCAAATTGGAAGCCTAAAAACTGGAACATTTCAAAAAAGATATATTGCAAAGCTAAAAACCACTTAAAACCAGGTATTTTAAATTGTAATCATCAAATACTTGTTTTGTTATATTAATTATTATCAGTACAGTGTTTCCCGAAAAGCTGTTAAAAAGTACAGCTTTAAAAATGTCTAAATTAATTTTTGAAAACCAGTTTGTTTCGTAAGATGTCGATAAGCGAGAATAATATTCGTCCCCTTAGAAACAATAGTACATTGTGTATCGAGGGCGTAAAGAAGGCTATTTTGACGAGTGTGAAGTTGCCGCCCGAGAGACGAAAGGGCGGCAGTCACACGAGGCAAAATAGCCGTACGCTCTTCATACACACGATACTTTTTGTCCTACCCTCCTTGAAAACAAGTATGTGAAGCATGTAGAGGTTGTTTGGTGTACTTGACAATTTTAGATTATAAGTGAAAGGCAGAAATAGCGTACTTTGCAGAAGGGAGACTATGGGGTCCAGCGATATAATTTTTTTCAAGATAAAGATAATTTCGTACATATTCTTATTTGCGTGGTGCAGTGTATGTGTAGCGGGCGTAAAGTTTCATGTCGGACTGGTGGCGGAGTGCGCATGTGCGAACGTCACTGGGCTGGAAGTGGCCACATTACGCCTGCTTCACGTGCATGCAATGGCGCGTTTTCAAGGGGGGTCGGACAAAAATATTATTTTTTGACTACCTCACGGTGGGGCTGAACCAAATTTAATTGAAAAGTGCTATAATTAAGGGCTCATTTAGGGCTCATTTAATACGCAAAAACCCAATTTCGGGCTCTACAGTTTAAAAAAATGCATGGTACGGCCAGCTTTACGTAAAGCTAGTAGTACCATGGTAGCAATATTTGTTATATGAACTTTTTTCTTTCACAGGAATTGAGGGCTCATTTAAGGCTCTTGCATGACCCCCGGCACAATTTTTCAAAAACAACCCCCTATCACAGAAAAACTGCCCTAAACAATAAATATGCACTAATCATAAAAGTGAGTACATCTGTATTGAGGGCTCATTTTAGGCTCTCCAAAGTCCCCAAAATCAACATTCCAAAACCATCCCTTATCATTGGAAACTACCCCTGAAACTCAAGTTTTTATCCGTAAACATTGGGGGGATTTTGTGCACATTTCCAATACAAACAAAAGAACTAAAGTTTATTACAAATCTGCTTCTCTAATTTATTTTGAAAATTAAATACTAAAGAGTCTTTAGCACCTTCAGAGTTGAGGGATGGTTTTGGAAAAGGATTGTTTTGGAGAATTGATTTTGGGGACGTTGTAGACTGTAGAGCCTAAAATGGGCCCTTAATTCTGAGGTACTCACTTTTATGATTAGTTTTTCAGTGATAGGGATTGATTTTGACAAACTGCGCCGGAAGCCATCACTGTAAAAACTAGAAATCTCTTTTTTAACTATATGATTTTTTCGTGTCCTGTTTTTCAATAGAATAACTTCATGAGCCCTAAATTCCGGTGAAAGAAAAAAGTTGATGTAACAAATATTTCTACCATTGTACTGCTAGCTTTACGTAAACCTGACAGTACCCTGCATTTTTTTTTAATGCAGAGCCCAAAATTTGTCTTTTAGGTATTAAATGAGTCCTAATTGAGCCCTTAATACTGGCGAAGGGCATACACTGTTTGGGCACTTTCCGAGAAAATCTAAAACTGCTGATATACTTTATTCTTAGTTTAATGTCAGATTTCTTTAAGGGGTGGTTTTCGAGTATTGGCGGTGGTTTTTGGAAAAGTTGTTAATGTTTCAAGATAGCTAGAAAATATTTCTAATTGATGCAATACATTTTCTTGTACTTTGTCAGTACTTCTGGGTAAGGGGTAGTTTTTTAATGTTAATGGATAGTTTTGGAAAATTGATTTTGGTGGTGTTGAACAGCCTAAAATGAGGCCTCAATTCTGATGTGCTCACTTTTGTGATTAGTGCATATTTAGTGCCCTATCAGCACTTTTGGTTAAGGGGTAGTTTTCAAATGTTAAGGGATGGTTTTGGAAAATTTATTTTGAAGGCTTTGGACAGCCTAAAATGAGCCCTTAATTCTGATATACTCACGTTTATGATTAGTGCCTATTTATTATTTAGGGTAGTTTTTCTGTGATAGGAGTTTGTAACAGAATTGTTACTAATCGGTTGACTCGGTGCGACTCTGCAAACAAGGGTTGCCGGGCCGCACACGAGATGGGTCGGAATCCCCCGAAGGGACCCGAAGTCCCGAGCGGCAGCGCGTTCCCCAGTCAGTCTCGGCTCGTTTGCCTACCAAACCACCTAAAGTGTCTTGCGGTGTCTTGTGATCTCATCTCTCCACCATTGCATCCCGAATCGGAAACCTGGATCTTCGACGGCCTTTCAACCTCGGATCTCGCTTCGTTCCCCAGGGGGGAATCCTCAACGCCTAGCCACCTGCGACGTGCTAACCTCAGGTCACCGGCTCCTCGCCACGAACCGGCCTCGTGTGTTTGTAAGTGGCAATAAACGCCTTTATTTTTAATGTTGCATTTTCAATGTGTTCCCCCTTCTCTCTCAGCGTCCTAATCCCATTTTCCCTCCTCGGTAAGCACTCCCGCTATACCTGGCGCCCAACCTAAAAACCCACCTTTTATCCTTAAAATTAAAAACCAGCTGAAAGAAACAAACATAATTAATATTCGAAAATTTTCCTGTTTCACAAAATCACTCCAAAACTAGCTTTACTGAAAACTTTTATATTTTTCGCATGCTACTTGATCGTATTGCCTTGCCAAATTGACATATCTGATGATTTATATTTGTTGAATTTCAAATTTGCAATGAACTATATATGCTCTTGAATTATATGTGTCTCTGAATCTATACATGCTCTTGATATATGAGCACCTCAGAGTAAAAGGAAGACTCCGCAGAGTCGAGAGGAAAAGCGAGACAATTATCGTTGCGCTGTCTTACTCTTCAGGCATTCTGCATAAGAGTTTCTCTTTCTAACGGTACTTGTCTCGTTTTTCCTCACGGCTCTGCGGAGTCTTTCTTTTGCTCTGACGTGCTCATATATGTGCCCTTGAATTTACATACTCATGATTCGTATGTGATTTCTTTTACTTATCCGTACAATGATGTATGCACCATGATTTTTTATTTCTATTGCCATTTTCAATAACCCATATACGCAATGATTTATATGTGATATGATATATATGTGCTCATTCGCGATATCTCAGGGAAAGTGACTTACATTAAGCGAAAGTATAAAACCAAAAACGGAAACGAATAGCAAAACATAAAATTATTTAAAATAAAGCCTAGTTTCGGAAGGCCAAATGTCTCAAACGAAAAATCGGAAAAATTAAAAAAGTAAGAAGAAATTGAAACATAGTTTTTGAAGAATCAAAACTAAAAAATTAGGGCAAACGATGAAACCTGAAACGAAAACCCCATCGAATTTTGATTTCCATTGAAAATCTCAAGCGTCGAACGAAACGATACGATTAACCGCGCAAACAAGTCCGCACGACGCGAGTCGCGGCAAGGTCACGCGACGTATCTCGTAAACAAAAGGTCCTGCGAAGAAAATAAACGTATTTTCGAACCCTAAAACAAAATAGATATCAAATTAAAATTTTAATTAAATATTTCGAAGGAAATGGGAATTATAAATTAAAATACCACATGGGGCAAACATATACAGGGTGTCCCACAAATGATAATTCGAACCTAAACTCCAATAAATGGAACTCAAGTCGCGTAAAATTAAAAATAAAATGACTAACCCAACCATAATGGAAAGCGACCATGAAAACCTAGACTTGGCAGGTGCCACTGCACTTCCAAATCAAAACATTAATTTGACTAATGAGACACACCAAAATAGGGGAGCAATCCCAAAATTAATTAATAGATCATTAGGTCGCGGTAGAGGTTTCGCCAGGAAAAACGTAGAAACCCCAATGAGAAACATACGAGTTAAAGACAAAATAACTCCACCACCAACTACAGACCTAATACAAAATCGAAACAGAACCTTTGACCCCATTGACAATACACTCTTCTGGGATCATGAAGATCTACCAAACCTAGACGGACCTCACCCCAGAGACAAAATAAGACCAGAAATAAACAACGAAAATTTTGATTGCGATTCCTTTTTGGAAAATAATACACAGTTCATTTTAGAAACAGATGAACTTTTAGAAAGTGTAGAGTTTAACGAATTTATGAATCAACAAAAGGAAAGATTCTTTAAAGAAAGGGGAAAAAGGGTAAAAAACTTAGAGATTAGACTAGATCCCCCGGCAAATAGCTCATTCGAACATAGAAAGAAAATAATCGAACCAAATGTCGGGAGAAATAGAAATGAATCCCATAACAGATATTCTGTCCAATTTGATTTAGGAGAAAATTCACAAAAACCTCGTCAACTTACATACAATAGTATCGAAAACCGTAGTAGATTGAGACATAACAATTTAAAATTACAAAACTCCGATGACAGCGAACCTTTAGAGGACAGTAACAAATCAAATCAGAACAGAACACGTAGACCCTCGTCAACAACTAACAGGTCAAACAGACGTTCCAGAATACACACCAATAACTCAGACTCAGATTACGAATTCCCCAACCACACAGATAACCAAACAATCCAAGAAACTTATTTTCCTTTCGGTATGATACAAACGCCTTTCCAAATAATGAGTAATTGGCCCATTAAATTTAGAAATAATAAAGACGATAGTCCCGCACATTTCCTTGAAGAGTTAAAAAGATTCAAAAGGGGTTATAAAATAAACGATCGGGATATTCTAAAAAATTTAGACGCATTATTAACTGAAGATGCTAAAGATTGGTGTACAATAAATAAAAATTCCTGGAGACGTTTATTTGATTTTTTCGAATATTTCAAAAACGCGTATATCGATGAAAGATTTTCTGAGGAAATTAGGCAAAAAATTAAATTTTGCAACCAAAAACGAGCCCAAGACATACATTCTTGTCTGACTGAAATTAGGAAATTATTCACAAAATTGTACCCTAGAAAAAGCCGCGCATGGGAATTGCGTAGAGCGTATGAAAACCTCAGAATAGAATATACAATGTATATAAAAAGAAACGATTTCGAAAATTTTGAAGACTTAGAAGACTTAGGTAAGGAATGGGAAACTGAGCTAGCCAAATCCAAAATTCGAGGGAAAGTTTTACAAATTACCGAACCTAAAATCGAAGAAAAAAAATGAACAAAAACGCAATAACAGTAGTAGGGATAAAAATAATTCGGATAATAACAAAGATGATGAAAAGGAAAATAATAATGGTCAAAATAATAACAAAAGCGGATATCAAAATCCAAATTACCAGGGTAGAAAACAATACAAAAATCGATTTCCATTTTCACCATTTGCATTTCCATTTCTACCTTTTCCAAATCAATACCAACAAAATTTCAGACCTAACTTCAAACCTAGATTCCCACCTGGTTTCCAATCAAATTATCAACCTAGATTCCATAACAATAGACAAAGATATCCATCCTATCCCTATAATCAAATGTTACCAATGTTTAATCAAATGACGTTAGATTCAAATCAAGGTCAAAGTAACCCAATGATCGAATTCCCAACAGAAAAAGCGGAAAATAGTTCAAGAAGTAATAAAAAAGATGTATGTATGTATACCATTAAGCCATTTCCTTTTCAGGGTAGGCGTGACACTACCCGATTCGGGTAGTGTTTCTAGGTGGATAGTTTTCTTGTAGTTATAAATAACTACAAGTGTGGGCTCACCACACCCCCGATGTGCCAACAGCACTCAGTATTCTTGAATGGTCACCCATCCAAGTACTAACCGCGTCCAACGCTTCTTAACTTCAGTGATCTGACGAGAACCAAAAGCGGACGTTAACGACAAAACAGACGACTGATACTCTACTAAATTTAGACAAGTTACAAAAAGACCCGAAGAACACGAAAAATGGCGAATCAGAGATTCACAACTCTACTTTTACAGAACTGACCCACTCAAATCCACTTTATTATCAGACTCGAACCCCTGGAAATTAGTCGTGCCTAAAAAACTTAGAGCTCAAGTTTTACGGGAAAATCACGACGAACCCCAGGCAGGACATTCAGGCTCAGAGAAAACTTACGCGAAAATTTCCGAACATTACTGCTGGCCAGGGGTATATTCGGACGTTATCAATTACGTGAAAAACTGGCAGACTTGTCCAAGAGTAAAACCGGGTAACCAAAGTAAAGTAGGATTAATGGGGAAGAGAATCGTCGAAGAACCATGGACCATGGTAGCAGCTGATATCATGGGACCATTGCCGATTTCCAAAAAGAGAACAAACCAATATATTTTAGTGTTTGTAGACCTATTTAAAAAATGGGTCGAAATAATCCCGATTAAAAAAGCAAAGGGAATAACGATAGAGTCAGAATTTCATAAACGTGTTATTTCGCGTTGGGTAACACCGCGGATTCTTCACACCGATAATGGCACGGAATTTGTAAATAAAATAATAAGAGACCTAACAGAAAAATTCGGTATCAGGCACACGAAAACGCCAAAGTACTACCCCCAAGCAAACCCAACCGAGCGATACATTAGGACAATTAAACAAATAATTAAAACCTATTTAGATAACGACCACTCTACCTGGGACGAACATATAGACGATTTGCAGTTCGCAATAAATACTAGCAAAAACTCGTCGACACAATTTACCCCTGCATTTTTAAACCTGGGTCGCGATCTAGAACCAATTCAGTCGCTCAGAAAAAACATAGAAAACGACAGGGAAATCGAGTTCCAAAGCGTGGACAAATGGACAGATAGGTTAAGAAAGTTACAAATACATAAAAGAAGTCCAGAAAAATTTAGATAAGGCGAACAAAAGACAGGCTAGTAATTATAACTTAAGAAGAAGATCCCTAGAATTTAAAATAGGAGATAGAGTTTTAAAAAGAGAAACCAAACTGTCAAGCAAAGCGGACAATAAAGCAGGTAAGTTATATGACCAATACGAAGGCCCTTTCATTATTAAGAAGAAGGTCTCTCCAACAATCTACGAATTAAAAAACCTCAAGGGGAAAAGCATAGGAGAATGGAATATAAATGATTTCAAACTGGAAAACGGCACATAGCCACACAAAAAACTAACTAATTTAGATTTGAACAATTCAGATTCAAGTAATGGCAATAAGGCAATGGATCAGTAGCACGATATATCCCAAACGACTCAAAAAATCAACAAAACAACTCAATTCTTTCAAATACCTAGAAAAACTTCAATTCAAACAGACTCCAGAGACAAAATAAGGCAGTACGAACTTTTCCCTTTCAGAAAGATGAACCCACTAACAACCTGCTACCTGTGCCAAAACACTATCCAAGTGGCCAACTACAAGGAACACCTCCCTAAATGCCAGGCCTGGAAGTGGCTAATACTACGCGCTGAGGGGGCCGAGGAAAAAGAACTAGAATACCACCCTCACAAACCACAACACCTAAAGAACAAATAGCAAAATAGTTAAAATTAAAAGCAACACTAAATCATTTAAAGCAAACAGAGTAACTTGGGACAAATACGAAAATTTTAAAAGGGAGCAAAGAGAAGCAAAAACAGCAGAAGAATAGAAAAAAGACAAAAGGAAGATGAACTAAAAGGAAAAACGGACAGACAGAGAGCCATCCCATGGGAAGTGGTACTCCTACAACGAGAAAGACAAGAAAAGTACAGGAAGGAACAGAAGGAAAAACAGAGAGAGGAAGAAGAACGCTACAAAGGGGGAATGGAAGGCACACCGAGAGAATAAAGAAAGGGAATAAAGGGAATGGTTGGAGAATCATAAAAGGGAAAAACAACAGAAACCTTAAAGATAAAAGCCAAGGATTCAGAAAAACTACTTTTCGATAAAACTATTAGATATTATTAAACATGAATATATTCGAATTACGAATACAGTACTAACACTAAGATTATTATCCTAGCTATCATTAGCATTTATTCTTCACAACATTTTGGAAATCTTAACGACAAAATGCAAATAAGATTATTATCATAGCTATCATTAGCATTTATTCTTCACAACATTTTGGAAATCTTAACGACAAAATGCCACTAAGATTATTATCATAGCTATCATTAGCATTTATTCTACACAACATTTCGGAAACCCTAATGACAAAATGTCAGAACCATAAAACTACTTAACTTTAAAAATAATTAACTACCAACTTAACCACTTAACACCTAAGACAAAAAAAATATAAACAACATCCCCCCCCCCCCCTCTTCCCTACCCTCATTTATTTTTCAGAAACACTAAAACCATGGAGGAAGACTGGAGAGCAAGGATGGAGGAGAGCGCAAGAACCCTGAGCATTATAATTAAGGAAAGTTCAGAGGGACTCCATTGTCAATTTTGTAAAAAACTAATACCAAAAATCATTTACCTAATACACGACTCATTCTGTAAGAACAGACCATACAGATACAAAAAGAATTTCACGACTTCAGACTATGATAAACAAAGTTACATAAAAGGGGATTGGGAATCAATTAATAAAGAAATACAGAACCTTCTAAAAATAAAAATCGAAGAAACCGAAATAGAGTTACATATCGATGAGAAAACAATGGAAGACCTCAACAACGAACTTAGTAATTAGAAAAAGAAACCCAGGTATACACCCGAACCCCCGCGGGGTAGGGGGGGGGGCGGGTGTAACAGAATTGTTACTAATTGGTTGACTCGGTGCGACCCTGCAAACAAGTGTTGCCGGGCCTCACAGCAGATGGGTCGGAATCCCCCGAAGGGACCCGAAGTCCCGAGCGGCAGCGCGATCCCCAGTCAGTCTCGGTTCGTTTGCCTGCCAAACCACCTGGATCTTGGACGGCCTTTCAACCTCGGATCTCGCTTCGTTCCCCAGGGCCCAACGCCTAGACACCTGCGACGTGCTAACCTCAGGTCACCGGCTGCTCGCCACGAACCGGCCTCCTGTGTTTGTAAATGGCAATAAACGCCTTTATTTTTAATGTTGCATTTTTCAATGTGTTTGCCCTTCTTTCTCAGCGTCCTAATTCCATTTCCCCTCCTCGGTAAGCACTCCCGCTATAAGTTGTTTTTGAAAAATTGCGCCGAGGGTCATGCAAGAGCCCGAAATGAGCCGTCGATTCCTATGAAACAAAAAAGTTGATATGACAAATATTTCTACCATGGTATTGCCAGCTTTACGTAAAGCTGGCAGTACCATGCATTTAAAAAATAAAATGCAGAGCTCAAGAGCACGGTCCGAGGAAATCAAACACTGCTGATATACTTCATTCTCAGTTTAATAACGCATTCCTTTATGGGGTGGTTTTTGGAAAAGGGTTTGATGTGTTCAAACGGCTTCCAATGTTCAGTTATGGTTTTGGAAAATTGGTTTTGGGTGCGTTGGAGAGCCTAAAATGAGCCCTCAATTCTGATGTACTCACTTTTATGATAAGTGCATATTTAGTGCACTTTATCAGCACTTTTGGGGAAGAGGTAGTTTTTCACTGTTAAGGGATTGTGTTGGAAAATTGATTTTGGGGGCGTTGAAGAGCCTAAAATGAGCCCTCAATTCTGATGTACTCACTTTTATGATTAGCGTATATTTACTTTTTAGGGTAGTTTTCTGCGATAGGGGTTTTTGAAAAATTGCGCCGAGCGTCATGCAAGAGCCCTGAATGTACCTTCAATTCCTGTGAAAGAAAATAGTTGATATAACAAACATTTCTACAATGATACTGCTGGCTTTACGTAAAGCTGGCAGTACTATGCATTTAAAAAAATGCCGAACCCAAAATTTGGCTTTTTGAGTATTAAATGATAAGGAAATTTTTGTGTCTAATAAAGGAAAATACAGAGATGTGTTTTATTACATACTAGCAGTAAATGCACGCGCGGAAAGCTCGCGTTCACGTCTCTGAATTTTAATTTCCTAACATTAAAAATATAAACAATTTAAAAATCCACGATCAACCCAATTTTTAAATATTATGTTTTAAACATTTTTGAAACAATAATTTATAATTTCGAATTTAAAGCGTTTAAAATTTAACAACAATATATATATATATATATATATATATATTTTTTGGTTTCGATTCCTTTGGAATAGAACCGAAGGACCTATGACAAAGCCACCCAACGCGTCCTCGGGTTGCGGATAGAGGGTCCCTGTACCAAGGGTTTCTGCTGAATATGGTTACAATAATTAATAAGCAGTCGCGGACAATTGTCCAGGGATGGTCCCGAAGGAATAACTCCTAAGCGAAGGCGTAACAACCGTGCCGAAAGCTGAATGGCACCTGGGTAACGTGTCTCAAACGGTGACTCTGGGATACCGGGCGACCTCTCAGAGTATCAGCCTTATCCTTGCACGCGGGGCTCTACAAGGATGGACTAACCCTTTCTCTAGCTGCTCGTGGGAACAAACATGAAACCACCAAAACGTTGTAGATGCGGTTCAAGACAATCGAACGCGCAGAGCACCCGACAATGAGTCGGCAAACAATGCCGATCAGCCTAGAGTTCGGGGTGCTGAAAATAATTTAGATGGAAACACGAAGACGAACCGGCGAAACGCCCACATTGAGTGGACGGATCGACTCAGGGATGACGTGCTAGACTGCTACGATGCCAGCATTATCCCTGTTCGCGGAGGCTTTATGGCGCGTATGCACACTCTGTGGTGCCAGAAACACCCAGAGCTTCAGCACGTTTCGCATCAGTCTTTGCGAAATCAAGCCGACTACCTCCGGAAAAATGGATATGTACGCCGAGCGCTTCCCCAACCGCTGCTTTATCAAGCTGCAGACGAAGATGAGGAAGCGACATTGAGACCAACCGCAGAAAGCAGGCACCTTTTGAGAGATGATCGCAATTTCATTACTAGAAGGAAAATTAACATGCAAGTTCCTCCTAAGCCCCAAGATCTGGCTGAAATGGATGCCTTCCTTCGTGGAGATATCTCGCAAGAGTCCGACCTCTGGACCATCAATTGCTCAGTTTATGGTGCTGCGAGAACTTTGGCTGATTCAAATCGAAGGCTGAAACCAACGATGGATCAAAAGACCAAAAGACGCTTGCATCAACTGAACAAGAAGATTGGATGGGCAAGACAGAATGCGTCCCGTGTTCAATGTGTGATTGACTACATAACATCTGGTAGACCGTTTACGGAAAGGGTTCGAAAGTTCGCCCAAGAACTAAGGATCTTGAACCACACACTAAACAAGTCAAAGCTGCTGACAATCAAGCAGCATATTGTTGACAAGATACGGCTGGCATCTGACGCAAGGAGGAGAATACAGAAGAGGGAGAGATGGATCAGGGAGAATCAACAGTTTCTCGCTGACCCATCGCGCCTCTTCAGCGATCTACCTGTTTCTGTAAAAAATCCACCCAAGCCCAAGGAGGTAGAGACTTTTTGGAGAGAGGTGTACAAGATCCCGAAAACACTAGAGTTGAAAGAAGATACTGACTATATCATCCACTTCAAGGAGTTTTGCGACAACCTCATAAAATCTGAGGAGGAATGTCCATCAATCACTGCCGAAGAGGTGAAAAAAGCACTTAGAGGCACGAAGAACTTTTCCGCTGCTGGACCAGATTGTATCAAGAACTTTTGGTGGAAGAAGTTTACTTTTACACACCAACATTTGGCCCGCATATTCACCTCATATTTAAAGTCGGAGACGCCCATTCCGCAGTGGCTGGTGTTAGGACGCACTATACTCCTGCCAAAAAAGGCAACTTGTCCAACCCAGAGAATTACAGGCCAATAACTTGTTTGAACACGCTGTATAAGATCTTTACAGCTGTCCTCAACAACAGGATTGTTCGACGAATTGAGCCTGTATGGCGAGAGATGTAACAACGTGGCTCGAAAAAAGGTGTAGCAGGCTGTCGAGAGAACCTGCTAATTGACAGGTGTGTCTATAAAGACGCTGCAGCCCATCAGTGCGTCCTGTCAATGGCCTGGATTGACTACCGGAAAGCTTTCGATTCAACCTCTCATAGACTTATTATCTGACTGTTGGAAAGCTTGAAGGTACATCCACACATAGTGAGATGCATAGAGAGATTGATGCCTCTTTGGAAAACTAGATTTACTATCTCATCTAGAAATTATCGTGTGACAACGAACAACGTCACCTTCCAGAGGGGCGTCTTTTAAGGTGATACCATGAGCCCTTTGCTTTTTTGCATCACACTTTTGCCTCTATCTCTCGCACTACGAAATTCTCCTGGATACCTCTGTGGCGACACTAATCAGCGCGAGCATAAGGTCACTCATGTATTTTATATGGATGACCTGAAGATCTATGCCTCTGGTAGAAGCAAACTTCAAACTGCTATAAATAGTGTCAAGAACTACACAGGAGAGATTGGGATGGACTTTGGCTTGGACAAGTGTGCCAAAATTTATCTGAAGAAAGGAAAGATTATGGCGTTCCCAAGGACCCTGACCTTGTGGACATAAGTGTTATCAGACATCTTAATACTGGAGAGACCTATACATACCTGGGCGTGCCTCAAAACCGCATTCAGGACGTAACATCAGTGAAGAGTCTCTCCGAAGCAGATACAAGCATCTTCTTCGACAGATTTGGTCTTCCAATCTGTCGGCGTTGAATAAGGTATCTGCGACTAACATGCTTGCCGTCCCGGTTCTACTCTACTCGTTTGGGGTAGTTCAATGGACGAAGAACGAGTTTAAGGCCCTTGATGTCATTACACGTAAGATCATGCATATGCATAAAAGCTTGCATATCAATTCGTGAGTTCCGCGATTATATATTTCACGCCGTCGAGGCGGACGCGGACTTCTGAATCTCCAGTGTCTTCATAACCGGATTGTTCTAAGTACAGCTTACATCGTTGCGAATGGCAGAGATGCTCTCCTAAAGATGGTCAGGAACCACGAGATGATTGGCGAAGGAGCGTTCCTTTACAAAGCCGCGGACCAAGCGGCCGATACCCTTGGCCTGAATTTTAACATCAGAAGTGAGGAAAGTGCATTACTTCATCTAGATACTTCACTTCTAAAAACCACAGTGAAGAAAGCAGAGGTTGAAAATTTTCACCAAGAGCTACTCGACAAGAAAATGCACGGAAACTTTCACAGAAATGTAGAAAAACAGTCCTTGTCGAAGCAGCAAACTTTTGCTTTCCTCAAATCATCAGGGCTTAATTCAGGTACAGAGGGTTTTATTTTTGCATGCCAGGACGGTGTCATTTCCACCTTAGCATACCGTGAGCGCATTTTATGTCAAGAAGTTCCCAGTGATAGGTGCAGAGCGTGTCATGCACACGCTGAGTACCTAGAACACATACTATCAGGGTGTCCGACCCACGCGGGAACGACGTATATCTATAGACATAATGCGGCCCTAAGAGTGCTTTATTACCATCTTTGTCGCTCTTACGGTGTTGGCCGCGACCCTGCCCTGCCGAACGCTCCAAATGAGATAGAGTCGATTGTCCGAAACGAGAAGTGCCAAATTTTCTGGAACTACGATTTTCGGGCAGCCGTCTCCGTTGCGCACTCGAGGCCTGACATTGTTCTCCAAGACTTTGAGAAACGAACTATATTCGTGATCGAATTCTCGGCTCCGTCCGAATACAACATCACTCCAAAGGAGAAAGAAAAAGAGGAGAGGTATCAAGACCTGAAAAGAGAGCTACAACGACTGTACCCAAAATATTCCGTACAAGTAATTGTCCTTGTGATAGGTGCTCTCGGAGGTGCGAAACTATCACTGGTTCGTAACCTTAAAGCCATACCCGCGTGCCAAAAATATGCCAAGGCACTTGCGAGATGGATGCAGAAAGCTGTCATCCTTGGGTCGCTTCGTGTCCTCAAGACACACGAGGGTTTCGCCGGCCTGTCGTTGTGATTTTGTCGTTGCCTATGACCACCCATCTCACGGTTATGAGACGTGGCCATAGGTGTGATTTACCGCGGTGCTACTGGGGGCTATTGACACTTTGTTGGATGGCAGTTGCTCTTAGTGGGACCCTGCAGTGGTTGTTTAACTTTTTTTTAAATTATATATATATATACACACATATATATGGGGCATAATTTCTGAAGTGTACCCACCTCGAAAATGAAAGTTGTCCGATCGGGCTAAAAATTGGCCCAATTGTAGTTCTATTAGATAGTACTCCTCACACCAAAAATTAATTCATTTTGATAATTATTTATCAAAGTGGAGGGGGTACAATTTTGTGTTTTTTAAGAAAAGCTTTACTTTCAAACGTTTGTAACTTTTGTCCTATTGCCTTAAACAAAATTTCACTTGAAATATTTTCGATAGATTTTTTCACACGCTTTCTGGTGGTAATAACGATTTTTGAAAAAAATTAAAATTTGACCCATATTTTCGAAAATCAAAAATAAATTTGACTTTTTTTCAAACTTGGGCACTTTTTTTTTCTTCAAAATAGTTTTAAAAGAAAGCTGAGATTTTTTCCTATAAGACCTCCAATTTTTAGAGTGGCAAATTAATTTGTCTTTGAGCAATAGAACGATACATAAACAAGATGCCGTGATAGGGCCGGTGGCGCGCGATCTCCCCTAGTGCGCTCAGGCCGAGGATCTTCGTGCAACGCTTTAGTGCCAGTTTTTTAAGTTAAGTAATATTATATGCTGCTAGAATAACTGTTCTCTGCATTTGCAGGGTGAATTAACAAAGGCCTGCATTACGGTAAGTATAAAATTAATTGGGAATATGCTTTAAAAATTAGAAGTGAGAATATACATCTTTTGAATTTACATTTTTTTTACATTTACATTTTTCTTCGAAAACCTGAAGGAAAATTTATTGCCTGGGGAGTTTTTGATTTGCTTCGATTTTGCTGAGAATTACGCCTTCATAATCCAGAATGTATCGCAATGATAATTTAGCTCATCACATGGTGGCTGTTCACGAGTATCAAAAGATAATAGTAGAATACTTGAAAACTCATTTCAGGCCAAGTAAAATCTACTATTTCACTGATGGTACAGGGCAACATTTCAAAAATAGGAGTAGCTTTGTTAATCTCCAAGTCCATGAAGAAGATTTTGGTATCCAAGCTGAATGGCACTTCCATCGAACATCTCATGGTAAGGGTGCATGTGATGGTATAGGAGCGAATATAAAGAGACAAGCAGTACGTTCAAGCTTACAATGTTCTCCGAAACATCACATGCTGACTCTCCATGCTTTGTTTCAGTGGGCAAACAGTAACTGTAAGGAAACCGAAATTTGTTTCAGCAGCAAAGAAAATCATGCCTTAGCCACCGGGTGACTGAAAACCAGATTTGACAAAGCTGTCATGATGCCAGATACATTACAGCACCACGCTTTCATTTCCACTCAAGACGGAAAACTTCAACTCAAGAAGTTTTCGTCCTCTGAGAAATACGACATCTTCTCGAATGGCAAAAAACAAAAACCGCAAAGAAGCCTGCAAAGAAAACAACTGTTGAGACTATCGCCAAAAAATCGAACAGAAAGACAGATAATATTACCATGTAATATTACTTAACTTAAAAAACTGGCACTAAAGCGTTGCACAACGAACCTCGGCGTGAGCGCACTAGGGAAAATCGCGCGCCACCCGCCCTATCGCGGCATCTTGTTTACGTACCGTTCTATTACTCAAAGACAAATTAATTTGCCACTCTTAAAATTGGAGGTCTTATAGGAAAAAATCTCAGCTTTCGTTTAAAAATATTTTGAAGAAAAAAAAAGTGCCCAAGTTTAAAAAAAAGTCAAATTTATTTTTGATTTTCAAAAATTTCGGTCAAATTTTGATTTTTTTCAAAAATCGTTATCACCACCAGAAATTTTATGAAAAATTCTATCGAAAACATTTCAAGTGAAATTTTGTTTAAGGCAATAGGACAAAAGTTACAAACGTTTGAAAGTAAGGCTTTGCTCAAAAAACCCAAAAATTGTACCCCCTCCACTTTGATAAATAATTATCAAAATGAATTAATTTTTGGTGTGAGGAGTACTATCTAGTAGGACTACAATTGGGCCAATTTTTAGCCTGATCAGACAACTTTCGTTTTCGAGGTGGGTACACTTCAGAAATTATGCCCCATATATATATATATATATATATATATATA
>CAKNYM010048331.1:33482-62365 GCA_932195095.1 Andricus curvator | reverse complement strand
TACGCTTTACGTCTAATACGCGATAGACATAAAGGTGCATATATAGATAGACATATATATATATATATATATATATATATATTCTCCACAGACAGGGAATTTTTGGCAAAGGCAACTTTTTTTGGAGAAATGTTTCAAACATTTTTTTAATTTCATAATGGTTAGGTTCATGGGCCTTAAAGAAAGGGACCCTATACATATTCGCGCTTAATTCTCACTTGAAGGACTTCTAGCACATAATAACTTTTTCAATTTTTGATTTTCCGGGTGATTTTCTCTGATTGTATGTAAAGTAAAACAATACTGTAAAATATTAACACATTAAACGTAACATGGCAGGGAAGAATAGTTTTGTTTAAGAAATTCAACGTTTTTCCAAAATTTATTATTTTTGTTTCAAATTTATTATTTTTGTTTCAAATTTGAAATATTTTTTTCAAATTTTAAATATTTTTTTCAAATTTTAAATATTTTTTTCAAATTTGAAATATTTTGTTTAGTTTTACGATTATTATTCTATATTATAATCCTAATTGTAAAAGTATAATACTTGACAAGAAAGGAATTGCACAATTAAGTATTTTTAAAGACTTTTTGAGCATTTTTGTTTTTCATTAACATTCTCAGAGTCAGATGGTTTACTTTTATAGCGTGCCATTCTGATTAAATTCGGGTTTATTTCAGGCTTCAGGTTTAATTATGAAACGTATTCTTGATACTGAGATATAGAATCCATCTCGGAGTTCATCAATGCAACAAAAAATGATACAAACAACACGAACACGAAACTACGTTTGACAGCAAGAAGACCGAAAGCCGGTGTAAACATAACCTCCGAAGAAAGTCAGGGCCGTAGAGCGAACAAAATTATTAATTATAAAAGGTTTATTTCCCTTATATTCACCAACCCTCTAATCGTTTTATTTTTTGTGTGCAGTACTCGTAGGTAAAAAAATTTTAATTCTCGATTCATGTTAATTTTTAATAAAATTATTTGGAAAAAGGCTTCGATTAGCTCCGTTTCGTCCCTGAGAGCGAAAAGCAGGTTATGGTATCCGACGTTACGGTATCGGAAAACCATACAAAATTAATTTTTACGCTTTGAAGACAAAAGCAATCAATAAATCCTTCTGACAAAAACTCTTTTATTATGTGCTACACGGCATTTTCATATTTTCATTGATTTTTATTATAAAATATAAAAGTTCTTATCAGGTACGGTATCCGATACTAATGAAAATACGCCACATTTTCGATTACATCTTTTTATTTTGCAAAAAAAGTTCTTAAATTTTTGTTATGAAGTTTTGACAAATGAGTAGTGCTGCTTTTGTTCTAGATATTGTGAGAAGATAAGACCTAAAAAATGATCAAAAGTTGATGAAAGGTATGGGAGATTCGTTTACCGTAACCATCGAAAACATTTAGGGAGACACGTGTATAATTAAATTTTCTCTACTAATATATCAGATAAATTTAAATATTTCTTATGAATTTTATAGTTTTTGAGTCAAACTTTCAAACTATCAATTATAAGTGCAAAGATAATTCACTCTGTATTAAATACATGATTTTTTCTTGCGGAGGTATTGCAGTGTGCTAAAATGAAGAATTTAGCCAAGTTTTATAAAGAAGCACTACTTAGTTTAGTTACTAGAGGTCCGAGACAGAAAAGTGCCCTGTATGTGGACAATCACCCATATATTTAACGATTCTGAATTGAAAAAATTCTAATACAAACTATTTTAGATTAGATAACATTTTGAAAAAAGGACAATATTTCGAATGGGATGAAAACTATCTAAACTTCTATGATTTCTTAATAAAAGCGTTTAAAATTAGATAGTTTGAAATTGAAAGAGTTTGAAAGTGACAAATTTTGAAACAGAAGATCTCAAAATTGAAAAATTACAGACTAAAATTGTGAAAATGATAAAATTTCATTAGAAAGAAATTGAAATTGTATAATTTCTAATTCAAAGCCTTCAAAATTGAACGATTTTATTCTGAATTGAAGAATCTCGAAATTGAATGATTTCAGATAAAAATTGCGAGAATAGGACAATTAAACCGCCGGATCGTAGAATGGCACATAAAGTCTGATCGATGGTGGTGTTGTGTTTATTATTGAAAACCTGTTTTAAAAGCATAAAGAAGGGCCTAAAAGGTGTTCAAAATGCCTAAAATTTCACTAAAACCAGGATTTGTAGTGTACCAGTGCGAATGTGCCAAAAGTCGACATGTCGATAGAGGTTAGATGAGCAAAAAATTATTCTCATGATTCGGACATATGATTGACAAAAATTTGAGGTTATCCTTGGAAACATCTCACTCTCACGCACTTGAAATACATTCTTCAGTACTACCTTTGTTAGGTTTTATATTTTAAGCAAAATGTATTTTTTAGTGAGATTTGGTTACTTCTTCCTTAATATTTTTTTTTCTCAAAAATGAAGTATTCAAAAAAACGTTTTAATGCCCTACATTTTTCAGAAATTCATGTAATATTTAAAATATATATTATCTAAAATTCATGCAACCACCCAATTATCATAAAAATTTGAATAAGGAGCAGGTCGGAGTGCTTTTGGAGTACACCAGTGCATATAACGGAATTCGGTAATAAACAAATTTACGTTGAAAAATAAAATTTTCCAAATTTCCTAGATGGCCGTTCCACCCACCTTAAACCCGCCATTAAGTTATGTGTTCGCAGCGTTGCTCGAGACAATAAAAAACTCGCAATCCATTAATGCTTTGTTCAATTAAACTGAAACTTTACAGAAAATGTTTACGAATTCTGATGGACATTTCATCCACTGAAAGTTTTTGATTGGTTAAACTTACGTCGATACACATTGTGATTGAAAAGATTGAAATATTTTTCGTGTATTTATCCAGAAAAACATTTTTTTTTAATTCGCATATCAAAACAGATAAATTTAAGCAATTCTATCACTTAAAGTATACTTTGAAACATTTTTCCTTCAAATTTTAAGTAAAAATTCCCAATATTCTGTGATTAAGATCGAGTTACTGTGAAAAAGATGGAGTTTTTTCATTTTGGAAAGTTCGTGTTTATTACAATTCCTTCGAAAACGAAGAAAGCTACAACTTTTCTCAAAATGAAAAAAGATGTGCAATAAAATTTCCGATAAGAATGTATGTTCGAAAAAATAAAATTCAAATTTTTTTATAAAAATGACGAGAGGCCTTCACACCACCAGCTATTAGACTTTATGTGTCCTTCTACGATCCGCCAGTTTAATTTCAAAACTTTAAAAATGGAATATTTTCAGATTTGAATTTTGCAAATTAGGTCATTAAAAATTCAAAGGAATTCAGATTGTATTATTTTTAATTAAAAATGTTCAATATTCTAGAATTTTAAATTGTTATTACACAAAAGAATATATAACTTAACATTAAAAATGATTGAACAACATTTTCTAAAATAAAAATAAAAATTACACTGGAACCTGGATTTCCGTAAGCTGGATTTGTACGTTCCTAGAATTGATGGCCTCCGCATTTTTGTGATGCGGGGACGTGAGAGCGAAAGAGAGACAGTGCTTAATCAAGCGTGACAAACAGCATAAGGGCCGCACTTTCAGCACGTTAGTTGCATCAGTTTGCGTCCTGCGTCCAAATTCAACAGAAACGGTTCATGCGGCCCAGCATGTTTACGTTCGGAGTCCCTGGATTTGTGTGGAAGGCCACTGCCGAGCATGCCCGAAACCATGCACAAATCCAGGTTCCAGTATATTCTAAAAGAACGTTCAAAATAAATAGTATTTTAAAATGGGAAACATTAAAAATGAAAAAAATTCTGCTCCGAAAAGTTAGTTAGCGGTGATTGTGTGGTGCTGATTGTAGTGAATTTGCAGTTGAATTTGAGGTGCGTTGTTGGGAGGAATGTGTTAGAGGTTTTTGTGAGTGAGGGATTTTATATTAAAAATAATAGAAGTTTAGATGCGTGTGGTATTTTGTGAGATTGAGATTGCTGTGGGTAGGATGAGAGGCTAAGTTTATTTGTTGTGAGGAGCAGGGTGGGGAGACAGGTGCAGCCGAGTAGCGGCGACAGGGCAGAATAGGGAGAGAGAAGCACGGCTGAAGGTACGGTGGCAAGGTGAGGAAGCGCCGTGTACAGAGAATTTCCGCAAGTTACGTAAGGCGATACGGACTGCGGCTACTTCAGGTCAGTTCGATGGATTTAAACGAGGAAGTGTCCTGTGCGCCGAAGAGTGAGACAAAAAGGAAGGGACAGTATAGAAAAACGGTTGAAAGGGCGAGATTGAGGACAGAGAGTTTTGGCTCAATCGAGCCGTTCAAAAAGAGGAAGAGGGATAGGGCGGAGAGAGGAAACAATAACGATAAGGTAGAAGTAGAATCCACCCTAGAAAAACCGAAATGTCCAGAACATCACCGGGAAAAGATCAAATTGGAGCGGGGGAGAAAGACAAGCGGAAAGACGAAGACAAATTTGAACACAGACGGCCGATAGAAGTTGAAAAGTTAAAGTTAGAAAAATTGCGTGAAATGATGATAGAGGTTATGATTAAGTTAATGATTAAAGAGGAACGAAAAAAGGCAGGAAGGAAGAGGAGAGGAAATTCGCAATAAATAAGGAAGGAAATGGCTGAGCTTAGAAAAGACACGCGAAAATGGGAAGAAGTTAGGGAAAATTTCGAGGGCTATTCACTGAGTGAAAAGTCATTTCTAACTTAGGACTGGTACTCCGAAATCAAGAGAAATTTCTTACAATCCGGACAGATCATGCAAAGTTTTTCCAAATCTTAGAAAATCTTGCTTACTCTCGGAGAATCACGTAAATTCTTCTCAACTCAGCGTCGATCACTGTAAAGTCAGTGCGGTCATTATTGGGCTATCTATAAATCATCCCAAATTTTTTCTTGTGGCGTAGACGCATCTGTCTTGCAAGGAGATGGCGCATCTCGAGCAATGAGGGGCAACCCCTTGCAAGACTGACAAGTTTATGCCTGTGGAGTAGAGAATAGATAATAGAAATATTAAAATAAAGCCATTTTATTACTAAATTTGCATGAAAATTATTCAGCTTTAATACAAATCTCTGCAATTATTATTAGAAACTTAAAATTAGACTTTGTACATTATTGTATATAGCGCAAAAACTTATTACTTTATCTGAAACTAGCTGATGCTAATTTTCAAATAAAGTTTTGCATTATTGATGTACAAACTTATAGAAAATTTGATTTAAAATCGCTAAAGACATAGTACGTCAAAGTATGTTCATTCAAAAATGAGCATTAACTTGTTATATATAAACATTTAAATAAAATTTTCTTCATAAAAGTTGAAGTAGACCTGAAAGGAAATATTTTCTATTTCTTGAAATTTGTTGATACAATTTCTTGCTACGAAGAAGTCTTTGAACTTTTTTATTTCTTTATCAATGATTTTTCAAAATTGATCACTTTCATCAAAGAATGTCTTATCAAAAATGTTCCTCTGGGAGTAGACCAACTTTTGTAGAACAATTTTTGCTGCAGAATCAACATTCCAACCAAAATAGGGACAATTTTATTTTTCCTCGTTTTTCAACGTAATTGTTAATTTTTTATGTTAAAAATTAACTGAAAACCCAAAATTATAAGAGGAATACTGCATTAATTAAAAAATAAATAAAACCCAGAAAAATGCAAAAACTCGAAATGCAAAACATAAATCGACTGTTTATATTTTCAAACAAGTCGTCGCCAATTTTTTAATTTTAAACTTTTAAAAAATTTCCGACAGATTTTGCGTTTATTGGAAAATAGACGTCGAAATTCAAGTACTCGTAACATCGTCGATTTTTTAAATTCTCAAAACGGAAAAAAACACGTCGCCTAATTTCCTATAAAAAAGAACATATTTCGCCACCAAGAGATTGTGCGACTTTACGTGTGAACTGTGATTGTAAAACCTGTCTGATTTGGAATGGATTCGACCCTTTTAATTATATTTTTACGTTATTTCATTTAATATTGTAAAGTCTTTAGAAATCATTGTTGCGATGATGCCACCGGGATGAGCCAGGGGTAATTCTGTGTGCAGTTCTAGGTCTGTCCGATTTTTTTACTGAATATTACGTAAAATGTTGTGCTGACTATGAAAAACTAGGGCCATCCTCTCCGATAAATTGACCACTTTCCAGATATTCACGTTTCATGTTTTTTTTTTTTTTTTAATAATACAATAATCCTCTTACAATTTCAGGTTTTTTGAAACTTCTTACATAGCATCGGTTAGAAAAGCATTTACGAAGAAAAATTTCTTGTCTCATTTTTTAATTCTGTCGATTGTTGACATAAAAAATTGATAATTACGTTGAAAAATGAGAAAAGCTAAACTGTGCTTATTTTTTTTTTTTTAATTTTGATTCAACAGAAAAAAGTTTCTAACAAAAGTTGGACTACTCCCAGAGGAGAATTTTTTTCTTAAACAACATTTTTTGATACATACAACTGATCAATTATTAGAAAAAATCTATTAAAGAAATAAAGAAGTTCAGAGCCAGAATAGAAGGGAAATTTTACACACGCTCAGGAGGAGAAAAGGGAACGGCAATTAATTATTTGACGGCGAACGATGAGGTAAGAGAGAAGGTCAAGAAATTGAGGTAGGGGATTATATAGATTCTGATCAGTTTCCCATAATAGTGACATTAGAGGGAGAAAAAAGTAATAACAATATGGATAAAAAGGAAGCAAAGGTAAAAAGAGCAGGAAGAGGGAATTGGTCAATGGAAGGAAAAGAACAGTTTAAGGAAAAGGTCACGAATATCAAAATGGGAGAGGGAAATGTAAACGAGGAGATGAAAATAATGATAAGAGAAAAAAAAGAGGATTAGAGTTCACAAGCAAAAAAGAAGTTAGTGGAGGAGGGAATAGAAGTGGATGGGATGAGGAATGTTAAGAGAAGGGGGCCAGAAAGGAATCAAGAAATTGGAGAAAAGGGAAAAGTAGTGGAGAAGAATATAGGAGAAAAAAGGAGTATACTGAGTTGTGTGATCAAAAGAAATAGGAGGAAAATGAAAGATTTTGTAGAAGAGGCGGAGAAGGCTAGAACGGAAGAAGAGGTTTAGAAGATAGGGAATAGAGAGAGAAAAGGAAGGAAAAGAGTAAATCAGGATATTAAGATGGTAAAATGGAAAAACTATTTTATGGATTTGCTAGGAAGAGTGGAGAGGAAAGTTACGAAAGGTGGAAAATATGGTAGGTAAAGAGATGAAGAAGAGGACATAACAAGGGAAGAAATAGTCAAGGTGTTAGGAATAATCAAAGGTGGGAAAGGCACCTATGTAGATGAGATTCCAAATGAAGTCTGGAAATATGGGGGGAGGGAACTAAATGAATGGGCATGGAATGTGCAATAGAGTATGGAGAGGAGAGGGGTGACTAGAGTTAAGAAAAGAAGAAGTAGTGGTACCCATGCTGAAGAAAGGCAAAGGAGAGGATGTTAAAGATTATAGGGGAGCGACGCTGATGCCAACATTGTATAAAGTATATGTAACTGTATTGTCAGAGAGATTGAAGAAAGAAGTTGAGGAAAAAAGGGCCACTGAATCAGGCAGGGTTTAGAAAAGGAATGCGAGTGATGGACAATATATATGTTCTGAATTATCTGATAAATAGAAGGACTAAAAGGGAGAAAGGGGCAACGATAGCAACGTTCGTGGACTTAAAGGTGGTGCTTGACTCCTTGGACCGAGTCGCATTAGAAAAAGTGGTTGTTTATCGCTTGCTTTCTGGTGGTCTAGGAAGTTTCTTACAATGCGACAGGTGTTTATTAAAACCGCCTTCTGAGCCGCTGCCTGTACCCTACTGACTTCTAAATGTTCAAGATGTTCAGTGCGTCTTGCGTGCACATTGCCAGTAGCCGAAATCACAATAGGATGAATAGATGCATGTTTCACATTCCTCCATATTGTCTTTACTTCATGCCTTAGCTCGCTATACTTATGAATCTTGGTTGTATAAGTTGCCTGCAAATTTCGGTTAAGTGGACAAGCAATGTCGATGATGTAGACTCTTCTACCTTTTTTTTCTTGCATCACGATGTCGGGTCGATTGGCTCGGATGTAATTATCCGTCTGGATAGTCACATCCCATTATAAGATGTAATCTTCGTTTTCTAAAACGGGCATTGGAATGTATCTATAGAAAGGCATCCATTCTGTTAAGAGTCCTAGGTTTAGGGCAAGTTGTTGATGTTTAATGCCCGCCACATCATTATGTCTGTGCGTATATTCTCTTTAAGCCATTACGCGACAACCATCAATAATGTGTTCGATGGATTCGTTGGTATCACCACATAATCGGCACCGGTCAACCACGTCTTGATGTTACACGTGTTTGCGATAATTTCTGGTGCTGACAACCCTGTCCTGAATCGCAATGACGAATCCTTCCGTTTCCGGATACAGGACGCCCTTTCTCAGCCAAATATTGGATGCCCCACTATCCACTTCATGTTGATTTAACGTTTTGGGGTCCTCGCCGTGGATGGCTTTCTATCTCCATTGCGTTTCTAATTCCTCTATGGTTTCTGCCCTGATATTTAAGGCCTCCTCTGAGGACAAACTCAAGGGCGTGTAGTCAAGATCCGCTTTACAGATGGTGTTTTAAAGCGCAACCTCTCGCTTGCTGTTAACATAGTCTCACAACTGTATAACTTGTGACTCACACAATTTCCTGACATCTACAACGCCCCTACCCCCTCTATGTCGTGGTAGAAGTACCCTTTTAATTCCCGAATTACTGTGGTGCTTTCGGTGCTTCGTCATTTCTACGCGGATGATTCTGTTTAATCGTTCGAGGTCGGTGTTCGACCATTTGATGAGCCCAAAAGAGTACATGAGGACAGGGATGGCATAGGTGTTGATTGCCTTGATCTTGTTTTCCGAGTTATGAGAACTCTTCAGAACCAATCTGAGTCTTGTAGTGTCTTGTAGTAGTCGATTCTTAAATTCGAAAAAATGAAATAGACTACTGCATTCAGGGATAATTGAAGTATTATTGACGACAATTATACGTTGATTGATCAATTTTTGTTTCGATGATACAGGCACAAGTAGAAAATCTTATTGAAATTCGTAGTGTTACTGAGGTTAGAACGTTTTTGGACGTTAAGAAATCGATTCCAAACCTTGTACATCCATTTATTTTATTCAGTAAGGTGTGAAATTTGTAAAAAGTCAATTAAATCTATAATTGTTTTTTTTTTTTTACCATTAAGCCATTTCCCTTTCGGCGAGCCTCAAGGGGTAAGCGTGACACTACCCGATTCGGGTAGTGTTTCTAGGTGGATAGTTTCTTGTAGTAAATAACTACAAGTGTGGGCTCACCACACCCACGGCCGCCAACAGCAACGCAGTAGTATCAGACGGTCACCCATCCAAGTACTAACCGCGCCCAACACTGCTTAACTTCAGTGATCTAACGGGAACTGGTGTCTCCAGCGTGGTATGGCTAATAAAACACAGTCACATTATTAGTGAATAAAAAACAAGATTTTTCAGCAAAGCACCTGCTTCCAAATGCTCATAACACGACATAACACAACATATTGAGTTCTAAAATATATGAATGTCTTCCTTAGGATATGCACTTGAGCGTAAGAGTGCTACTTTTTGCTACTTTTCTTTTACTTCTTTGCTTATGGTATATCTATATGGCCGCGCGCGGCCATGTCATGGAGAGTGCTGGCGCGCGTCCATGAAGAGCACTGGCTAACCGTAATTTGTTATCCTAGCCGCATCAACGCGCTCACTTGTTTTGGCAATCTGCTTTCCGTCCACATTCCACGACTTTAAGAACTAAGCGCAATAAGAAATGGAATGAAGTATGTAGAATTAAAGAGAAGTTTGAAAAGAAAAATTTAAGTTGGCTAGATTCCGAGTTTACAGTTCCCGACATCAAAATTGCCAATGAAAGTGAGCAATCTTCTTTTTCTTCGGGGCCAGGTCGTCCTTCTCTAGAATTCGAGAAAAAATCGGATCGGTCAAAAAGGCGAGAGGCTGCAAATATCAGCGCGAATCTTGAATATTGAAAGTTTTACATCAAATTTCGTATCAGAGACGCTGAAATCCCATTTACACCGAGTTTGGTGCAAATACCTCGAAGTTTCGCATTTTAGTCCGCCATATTGGATCCGCCATCTTCAATTTTAAAATGTCGACATCAAATTTCGTATCAAAGACCCCGAAATCCCATTTACACCAAGTTTGGTGCAAAAACATCACATTTTCGCATTTAGGCCGCCATATTGGATCCGCCATTTTGATTTTGAAAATGCCGACATCAAATTTCGTATCAGAGATCCTGAAATCCCATTTACACCAAGTTTGGTGCAAATACCTCAAAGTTTCGCATTTGAGTCGGCCATATTGGATCCGCCATTTTGAATTTCAAAATGTCGACATCAAATTTCGTATCAAAGACCACGAAATCCCATTTACACCAAGTTTGGTGCAAAAACATCACATTTTCGCATTTTAGTCCGCCTTACTGGATCCGCCATTTAGATTTTGAAAATGCCGACATCAAATTTCGTATCAGAGACCCTGAAATCCCATTAACACCATGTTTGGTGCAAATACCTCAAAGTTTCGCATTTTAGTCCGCCATATTGGATCCGCCATTTTGAATTTCAAAATGTCGACATCAAATTTCGTATCAAAGACCTCGAAATCCCATTTACACGAAGTTTGGTGCAAAATCATCACATTTTCGCATTTTAGTCCACCATATTGGATCCGCCATTTTGAAATATTGAAATTTTGACATCAAATTCAGTTTCAGCGACCCCAAAAACCCTTATACACCAAGTTTTATGCAAATATGACAAAATCTTGAATTTTGGCCAAAATAAGTGGCCTCCTGGCCCACTGTGCAGCGGTGGCTACAGGGGCGCCCCGACGATCCTCGGGAAGTGACAAGCGTTTCAAAATTTTCATAAGACTCTCCATTAAAATTGATGGGTTTTGGTGTTCCTTTCAGTCACTTTCCTCTTCGTTCTCTGCCTGACATGGGAAACCCTGTCACTAGCAATGCTACAGCGACATAGCCTTCAAATTCATGAGAGGAAAGCTCCAGCCCTACCGAGACGACAACGCGAGAAAATTATTATTATACCATTAAGCCATTTCCCTTTCGGGGTAGGCGTAACTTGCTCGGTGAGGAAGGGAGTAATGTGGGGTAGGGGGTATCAATTTCTTAGATTGATCTAGAATTCTCGTGTTATTTATTTAAATGACACGTTTGTTCCGCAACACTGCTCCGACCCAGGTTGCTGATCAATCTCTCTAGCGATCACCCCAAGTGAAGAGCCTCACAAAATTGTTATGTGTCGTGCCCCACTTGGGCCCATTAGTATCCAAGGTCTTTGTTTCAGGCGTCATTCACTCTATTGTCACTCTGTTTGCAAACTATTTGTCGCCACACTTTTCTGCCCTGGTATACTACTCTAGCTTCCTTCACGTCCATGCATTTTTTCATGCAAGCTCTCGTGTTTCTATGGCTTCTTATGTCTCTTCGGAGTAATGTCTCATTCACAGATTCTAAACATTCTTTCGGCGATCTACCTCTGGGCATTCTGCCATTTACTTTACCTTTATAGTGTCTCTCCTGTACCACATTCTTTGAGGATTATCTCGTTTCGGACTTTGTCCATCAGTGTTTTCCCGCATATTGTACGCAGAGATTTCATGCCAATCGCGTTAATTTTACTCTGGTCCTTTTCTTGACAGGTCCATGTCTCGCGACCGTATAGTACAGTCGGTACAATAATAGAATTATGTCTGGCCATTTTAGCTTTTTTAATATGTTTTTATTTCTGAGAATGGACCCTGCTCTACCGATAACCTTCTTACCCTCATGTATGCGCCTATGTATTTCCCCATCTATGTTTCCGTCGCTAGTGAATAGGCTACCCAGATATACGTACTTGTCAACTTGTTCTAATCTCTCATTATTTAGGACAATGTTGCACATGGTTTTCTCACTGTTTCCTTCAAACACCATGATTTTTGTTTTATTTACGTTAATTTTGAAGCCCATGTTCTTCATACTTGTATTAAATTTATTCAGCATTCTTTGCAAGTCCTCGATTGATTCTGCCATAACAATCTTGTCATCTGCGAAAGCTAACCCACGTACCTTCACTGTTTCGAGATCTACACCTGCTTCGTCGAAGAGGACCACTCTTAGACATTTATCCATAAATATGACAAATAGCCATGAGGACATAACGCATCCTTGTTTCACGCCTTGCATAATATCGAACCAGACACTCAGTTTCCCATTAACCCTTACACTCGCTTTACTACCTGTATATATTGTTTTTATTGCTTGTAGGAAACATCCATTGACTCCGCACTCTTTAAGGACATCCCAAAGTTTACTTATATTTACCTTGTCAAATATTTTTTCTAGGTCAACAAATGTACAGAAAACTTTCTTTCCTACTCTCAAACTTTTTTCTGTGATCTGTCTTAAGCTAAATCTTTGATCTGTACATGATCTTCTTGGCATAAATCCACTTTGGACTTCGCATATCTTTCCTTCTGTAATTTTCATTATCCTACGAATAAGTATTTGTGAGTATATTTTACTTACGGTACTCAATAATCTGATACCTCTGTAATTATGGCAGTTGCTTTTATCTCCCTTTCTTGTGTATATTGGTACGATAATCGCTTTTCTCCAATCGTCTGGGACTTCTCCCGCCTCGATACATAAATTTATCAATTCCCACAACCTGTGAGGTATGTACTCGCTACCGTATTTAAGCATTTCAGAGCTAATACTGTCTATACCAACAGCCTTACCGTTTTTTAAGTTCTTAATTATATCTCTAACCTCAGTGACACAGACTTTTCAATTGGGTTTTCTAATGCATTATGTTCTATGTCGCAGTTCTGTTGCCCTACATTTTCACGTCCTAATAATTCTTTAAAAGAGTCTTTTAAAGCGTCTACTATCCCGTCTGTATCATGTAGCATTTCACCTTTGCTGTTTCTCATGCTGACAAACTCTGTACTTTTACTTTCCATCATCTCTTTAAATAATAGTTTCATGGTTCCTTCAAAGTCGTTTTGTATTTTCTTCTCTTCTTCTATTCTGATTTTATCTTTACTTTCCTTGACTAGTCGTTTAACTTTCCTATTTTTGTGTCTGTAATCATTTTCAAGTCTATTTCTCTGCTCATCCAGGGTGGCCGCTTTTTACGGTGAAAAAAATTCCCGGTCATTTTCCGGTCATAAAAAAAATTGCCCGGTCATGCTTTTAAGCGTTTCAAAACATCTGTTTGTTTAATATTCTGAACATATCAACTTTAATTTCTGTTGAACATAACACAAACTTTGTTCATATACATAATACTGACCGATTCAGTACAAACAAAGCGATTTTTACCCTAACTTAAGGTTAGAAATACTTTATTTACTTAAATATAACCCCTAGTAACTATTGCTTTTAGAGAGAGCGTTTATGTGTTTCTAGAAGTAACATTATAATATCATGAAATTTCAGCACAGGTTCAGAAAATTCTTTGAAATTTCACGTGGTTATCGAAATCACGAAATCGACAAATGCGTATAAGGCATAACAGCCTACTTCACTATACAAGTGTTAAAGCTGCTATCACGCGCATAATTTATAATGAAAACATCACCTGATTGGTGGAACTATTTCTTAATATAGCTGGTCCAATGAGCGCTATAAACAGCAGCCTAAGGTTGTTCCACAGTCCACGCCTCTGCACTCAAGTTGCTCGCTTGCACAAATAAGGCGGGAATTTCAAAATTCACCATAGAAGATATTCCTTATTCATAACATTATTTTAATCAATTTTTCAAGCACAAAACCGAATTTCGTTAAAAACTTTAAAAATTCCCGATCATTTCCCGGTCCCAAAAAATTCCCGGTTTCCCGGTCCAGCGGCCACCCTGTCATCGCTAAGACCTGTGATGTTCAACGTTCTCTTGTACGCTTCTTTCTTTTTTTGTCGGACTGCCTCAATTTCATCATTCCACCATGCATCGCCAGATTTTCTTCCTACAAGTGCCGTACTACAGACTTCGATCGCAGTTTCAACAATGATATCCCGTAACATAGTCCAAGCGCCATCTATATCTTTATTGCTTTTAAGCGCCTCCCAAGTTGCTCTATCTATGCGTTAGTTTAGCTCACTTTAAAAATCTATTCGCACTTCCGGTTTCTGTAAATTTTCAATCTTGATTCGCGTTTGATTCGTTTTTTTTTTGTTATCTTTCTTCTCCATCCCCGCCCTAAGTTTATTTTGGAGACAAGAAGGTAATGATCAGTATTGCATACAGAACGCCTCATGACTCTTGTATCTTTTACTAATTGTCTTAGTCTTTCATCCGCAATAACGAAGTCAATTATACTGCGGTTATTTCCTTTACACCAGGTGTACGTGTGGATCATTTTACGTCGAAACCAAGTATTTGTAATAAATAGGCCCTTTTCTAAGCATAAGCTAACTAATTTTTCCCCGTTATAATTTTTTCTTGTTGGATCCCCAAACTTACCTAGCTCCCTTTCTGTATCTGTATGCTGACATTGAACGCCGACCCATCCGTTCATATCTCCTAGCAGAATTATTCTTTCACCTCGATCGCAAGTACTTATTATATCATTTAAAGTGTCCCAGAAGGCGTCTTTGACTTCTCTCGGATCGCTATCAACTGGGGCGTAACACGCTATGATAAATAATCTTGTGATTCCTACCTTCATTCTAGCCCAAAACAATCTGGGAGATACAAAATCATGATCTTTGAGATGCTGTCTTGCTTTTTCATTCATAATTAGACCGACCCCTTGACTACCATGTGATTCACTACCTACTCCTGACCATATTTCAAAACCGCCTTTCAACGCCCCATTTTCTATGTTTCTACTTTCGCAACCCTTTTTCTTCGTCTCAGGTACACATAAAATATCTAGTTTCCTTACTTGCATAGTTTCTCGTAGTTCTCTTACCTTAAGATCATTCACTCCTCTAGCATTTCAAACACCCAGTCTCCATTTATCGTCTGAAACTCGATCTTTACGTTTACCGTGTGTATGCATTTCTTTAATCAAAGTTTCAGCCCATTCCGAGTCTATTTTGTTGTTTGTATTATTCATTGTTTAGATTGTACACCCAACAATCACCTTTATGCGCGAAAATCTGTTTTTCGAGTCGAAATAATGTCCAAGTTAAGTAGTGATTCATCGTATGGTGGAGAGTTTAGTTGTAACGTCAGTTCCACCAAAACTTCTATTACTGGGAGGGGGGGGGGGGGGCAGAGAATGGAAACCGAGAGTTTCAATTGTTTTCGTTGTCGTTTCGTTGTATTCGATAGGAGTTCATATGTTCCCATCTGCCAATTCCTGGCCTACTTGTAGGCACGGAACCAATAAATTAATAAATATATATATTGAAGCATAATTCTTAGAATATAAATGTAATAGTCGAATTTGTTAGAAGAATTATTTTAGTAAACAAAGATGAAAACGCATTTTGAAACAAAAGTCAGATTTTCCAATTTCAATTTTTGAATGTTCAACTAAATTGAACGAATAAAGTGTTTTAACGTGGTTTAATTTATGTCATAGAAAGAGTAGGGGCCCCCCCCCCCGCTACGAAAAATAGTGCAATTTCAAAAATTTATAATCTGAAATTTTATTTATCCTTAGCAATAATAGTAATGACTTATCTTGATATTTCACTGGGATTCCGCCTTTGTCTTCAAAGCTTCTTCTTAATTTTTGAGTGGTAGTTTAGAAACAAAAAGAATGAAATAATACGTTTACGGAAAAATAATTGTAAAATAATCGCGCAAAAATAGACCGGTTTACTGAGCATTTAGTATTTTATTTTCCGAAAGTGAGAAATTCGACCGTTCTCTAAGACGTAATATTTTAGATTTGTGCCGGAAATATGATTGTGTGCTTTTTCAAGTGACCATATGCGACCATATGCGCGGCTCGCAAGTTTGAGCGCGCCTAGGGCGCGCGACTGTTGGATCTCGCGCTTCGCGCTCGATTATGTATTCACCTCGCGCTACGCGCTCGGGCGTATTTACATCGCGCTTTACGCTCGGCTCCTCTAGATTTTTGAACTTCGTGTTCGACTTCGATGAAAAGAAAAAGTTTGTTTGCAAATATTATAAAATTATCAAAACCTCTACATATTAAGTGATTGTTAAATTTGTTTTTATTTTAGACTGAAAAGGAACTTTATTTACTCAAGGTTCTATCGACCTTAAGGAACACATTCTCATCCAGACTCTCGCGCTTCGCGCTCGATATTTGATTTGAAAATCATTTGAACCTTGCGTTCCACGCTCGGTTCTGTGCACCGTATGATAGAAACAAAAAAGTTTGAGCGCACTTACGGCGTGCGATTTGGTAAATACACTGAGCGCGCACTTTGTGCTTCGTGTTATGTGTTCTTCATATACAAATTACTAAATTTGTATTTGCTTTCAAATGAAAAGTAATGATATAATTTAGGCGACAAATTTTATTAGTTAACATTTTATTTTAGCTTGTGCCGTTTATCAAAAAAGTTAATTTTTTTTTATTTTGAATATAGTTTTACCACAAAAATTGATTATGGGTTTGTAAGTCTTTTTTGAATGCACAATTTATGTTCATTTATATGTTTTCGTACCTTGCATTGTTTTTTCAAAAATTTGATTTTTTTTACTGTCAATGTTATTTTCACGAATAAAACAAAAACCACGCATCCTATCGAAACATGAGTCACGACAAATTTGTACCTGTTCCTTGGATGAACAGATTTTGTTTCGGTCATTTTTTCGTAGCTGGTAATATTTGTCTGAAAATTTGATTTTTCTATTTTCAATGCTGTTTTTTACGAATAAAACAAAAACTGTGCGTCATATCAAAAAGTGAATAATAAGAAATTTGTAGATCTTTTTTAGGTGCATAATTTTGGTGAGATGATCTTTTCTCGTATCTTGCATAGGTTGACAGCAAAATGGAATATTTGATTTTTCATTAATTTTTTGTGCGATCAAAATTTGAATTTTTTATTTTTCAAAAAATTCAAAAAGTTGTTATGAATATATTATAGGGTGTTCAGGAGTCAACGTTTTTCTCCTTCTGACTTTTTTTCATATCGTGCGTTTTTCGGCTTAAAATGTTCATTTTCGTTTGTTTTTTGGAATTTTTAAAATGCTATAACTCCAGTAATTTTTTTTTTATCACGAAAAGTCATAAGAATATTTTGTTCGTAATTTTGCGTACTACTAATAACCGTACATAGAATTTTCAAATCTTCAAAAAAAGTGGTCTCAAAAATTTTAAAAATGTGCTCACTTTTTGAATTTCCATCCAAAATAGCTGGTTAACGAACTCGTTCTCTCTTTTTCGGCCATAAAAAAGTGTGCCAAAGCTCAATCAAATCTGATCATTTTTTCGAAAGTTATCGTGGCTACAGACAGACAGACACCTTGGTAAAAATCGTTTTTTCTAGCTCAGGGGGTCTCAAAACGTGGAGATTTGATGATAACCGACTATGTCAAATTTTACATAAAACCAATACCTTCTCATTAGAATGAGAATGTAAAAAGAATCGAAACTCTTTAAAATTCTTCGAAGTCCCTTCAACCACTGCAATAATTTGAAAATTCGTTAAAATCATTCCAAATATCTGAAAGACTTGAAAATTCTCTCAAATTTGGAAATATCTTAATATACTTGAAAATTTTCTGAAATACTGTGAAATCCCTCATAAAGTATCATAAAATGCCGATATACACTGGCATACGCGGACGATATAGTGTTGACGGCAGAGGATGGAGAAGGAATGGCGGGCTTAATTACAGGATTGGAGTAATACTTAGATGGGAAAAAGTTGAATTTAAATGTAGAAAAGACAAAGATAATGAGGTTTAGTGAAGGAGGGGGAAGAAATAAAGAATGGAATGGGAAATGGAAGGGAGTAGAGTTAGAAGAAGTAAAGGAGTTTAAATATTTGAGATATACTTTGCAAACAAATGGAGAACATAGAGTTCATATAAGAGAAAGGATAAAAAAAGCGGAAGGGGTAATGAAACAGATATGGGGAATAGGAAAAAGAAGGTTCAAAAAAGATTAGAAAATGAGAATATGGTTATTTGATACGCTGGTATGGCCGGTATTACGTTATGGAGCGGAGATCCGGGGAAGGAAAGACAGAGATTAAGAGTTTACATGAAAGGTATATAAGTTGGACCCTAGGGGTAGACTGGAGGACACCTGAATATATGGTGAGAGAAGAAGCATAAAGTGATAAATTAAGTACTAGAGCAGGAAAGAGAGCATTGCAGTTTGAAACGTAATGAAGGACGGGAAAGGGAGGGGAGTTAGCGAAAAAGTGTCTCAAGAAGGTAGAAGAAAGGATAGGGAGGGAATAGAACTAAGAGAAGGGACAGGGAAAGACAATTAATGGAAAGATGGGGGACGATTTAGGAATCAAAATATAATAAATGGTATAAGATAATAAAAAAGGAAGGAGTACCAAAGTATTTAGAAAAGGGATGGGAAGAGAGAAGATGGACCAGAATAGCAAGACTTGGATTGGGAAATGAGGTAAGGGAAGGGATGTATTGGGAATAGAAAGAACAGAAAGTGCAGAATATGTGAATGAGAGGAGGAAACGTGGCAGGCCTGATTTAGGGGCGACCATCCTACAGTAGATAATGATCCTACAGTAGATTATCATTAATACAGCTACATGGAAATGATGAACTATTTTTAAAAAAATCGAGTTTTCGAATTCGATTTTCAACATACATTGTTTCTAAAATATTTTCAGATAGAAAAACAGTATAAAAGAAAGAAGTTCTGTAACTGATAGTGGGCTTGTCCCGAAAAGAATTTTGTAACGAGAAATTTAAAAAACGTAACTTTTATGTAATTTAATTAGAAAAGCATGGTCTTTGAAACATGTTTGAGTAAAAATTCAAAATTATTGTTATCACGGTTCCGTTCCAGGACACCAAATATAGCAAGGGCGGCAAAAAATATCTCCTAGAATATTAATATAAATAGAACAAAACCATTTTCATTCATCATTTTTTTTTTTCAAATTTCTCAAAAAATTTCGTATACGGTGTGTATGGTGTATGGAGAAATATAAAAAACGTAACTTTCATGTAATTTATTAAAAAAGCATGATCTTCAAACATGTTTGAGTAAAAATTTAAAATTATTGTTATCACGGTTCCGTTCCAGGACACCAAATATAGCAAGGTCGGCGAAAAAATGTCTCCAAACTTTAGTTAACTGTATAGCAATGCATTTATATATTTTATTCAAAAAAACTTTGATTCAATCAAACATTTTTTTATTAAAACAATTAAAAAAAAAGTTATTCCACCTAGTTCTACTTTCGATTTCGTAAATTTACAGCAATTATTTGTCCAAGAAATACTTCTTGCGGGAAGATTATGGATATAATTTTAAAGGGCCTCAAGGATTAATATATATATATATTATAATTTATACTATAAATGATGAAATATACTATAAAATCCCAGAAGACAAAGGCACGAGCAAAGGCCCACTTAGAAACTTTATTATGTGAAGAGATTAGTCGCCTGTTAACGACCAAACCCTTGTTGGTGCCGTTTATTTTATATTCGTCAGTGCAGTTTGGCCGCCCCCCCACCAAGAGCCAAACTTGGCCGCCCGTGCGCGGCCAAGACTTTGGTCTCCTGGAGACCAAAGTCCTGTACATTGACTTCACCAAAAACGAGCATATTTCTCACGTATGTATGATTTAATAAAAGACACAGAAAAAGTAAGCAAAAATATAATGCAAGTAGAAAGACAAACGAAAATCAAATGCGGTCGCGAGGGTAACGCTGTAAACAACAATTCTTAACAGTTTGACGCTTGACAGGAAATCCTAGTTTTTTTTCTGTGTACTTACATTAATTGTAGTTTTATAACTATTAGATATAGTGCTGCGAATTTTATCATGTCCAAGAAAAAGGGAACAACGGTTACTACTCGTGCAGTAAACAGCTTTCCCGTTTTTGAAATCGCAAAAGAATTTAGTATTAATTGCTTGCCAACGTATGCAGATATTATGCAACGATTCCTTTATATTCAGTGTTTTGAAAACGGAGGTTCAAATGCAAGTGTGACAGTAATGAGTGCCATTGTTGCAAAAAAGAGTAAAAGATATTTGGAACAAGACAGCCATTCCATCTTTATGTCAAAAATTTGTGACAAAGCTTATCACTAATTATAAAAATGAATATAGATCTCTGTTGAAACCCCATAAGAAGAGAAAATATAAGAAAAATCATGTAATATACAATCAGAGATTTCAGCAGATTGAAAAGGATTCTGAACGCCTTTTTGATATCTACACGTGTCACTGTCCCGACTTCAAGAATTGTAAGTCAACGTATTTTTACTTGATCAAAGAAATGAAAGAAAATACTTCATCCGTGGATGCGATTTATTGCAAACGAAAAGACTGAAAGAAAGGGAAGACAGGAAGTCGAAAAAAGTAGCTTGCCTTGCGAAGGCCCAAGCGGCTTCTGGAAATATCAAAATCAAATGATGAAAATCGCAATTAACAGAAAAATGATACTGAACGAGATACTGACATGGATGATTTCATACCCCCGAAACTATTAATATTAGCAGAAGAGCCTCACTTGCAGCAGCGACATGATCTAAAATCTGTGGCCAGTGTAGCAGACAGATTCGGAGTCTCTGATCGAGCTGCAGCTGGTCTGGCAACTGCAGCTCTGGAGTCTTATGGGATAGTTAATAAAAATGACACTTCAGGCGTTATAGATAAGTCGCAAGGACGTAACGCTCGTTCAAAAAAAATTGGACAACACTTGGCATAGACAAAGCATCGAAGAAGAGCATATTTCTCTCATCCAGCAACCGGGTGACGAATATCTGCATTATTTTACTCCATCTTGTGGTCACGCATCGAGTATTCGCGAAGGTATATGTGAATTTTTCGAGCAGAAACAAGCAAAGATTGAAAACCTTGCAGTTGTTGGTTGTGACAGGACGCCAGTTAACACAGGAAGCGAAGGTGGAGTTATCAGGCTTTTAGAGCTCACCTTAAAGAAACCCCTGCAATGGTCAGTTTGACTGTTACACTGCAATGAGTTACCTTTACGTCACCTGATATATGCAAGAGAAATTGCCAACAGATGCCTATTGTCATCTTCAAAATAATTAAAGCAGAAGTACCAGAACTTTCAGCGGAGGTTCTTAAAGATCTGAGTACAGATCAAAAATATCTGTATCGAATGTGCCATGCAATTACTTCTGGAAACTGTCCACCTGACCTCGCAGCTCTTAATCTTGGCGCACTAAATCATGCACGTTGGTTGACAACTAGTAATCGTGATCTACGACTGGTATATTTCTAGTTTCTAATCAAAAGTAAACCAACAATACAGTTTGCTGCAAAACACGTTTGGGAAATGATCGTCCGTTCAAAATTGAAAGAAATAGTTTCTGCGCACACCCTGAAACGATTTTATCGGCTATGATTTGTGATGATACGCTATCCGTGAGAGAAAAGGGATTGCAAATTATACTGAAAGCAAGAGACGATGAGAAAAAGAAACAACTCGCAATTCAAGAACCAAACCAACAGCAGGATAAGGAAAAAGTGTCTAGAAAAAGAGGAAAACCCCGAAAAGAAAAGATCAGTCAACTTCCATTTCGAACTTTTCAAACACCAAAATTAAAGTTTAACGCGGCAGAATATTACTACATGGTAGATTGGGAGAAACCAAACTTCAACACATTCACAGCTCCACCAGTTCTTGCTAATATTTCTGATGATGATCTTAGATCTTTCGTTAATGATCGAAGGCATCCCCTTGTGAATGAAGCTCTCCGCTTCCATTTGTAGCAGGGAGATTCGCAGTATTTACAATTCAAAAAATTAATGTTGTTAATCAAACAAATTGACTTATCAGTATTTATTACTTTTCGAGTGAAAACAAGCCAAAAAATTAATCTACTGTTACTAAACGAAAGAATTCAATAATTATGTATGCTTTATTTTATCGCACCTGCAAATGCCATAACAACGTGATCGTCCAAAAGGCATATTTTCCGGACAGTGCGTTCCTCCTGCAGCTTGGCCACAGATTTCTTCTCGACGCCAAGAACAACTACATCTGTTCCACGAACGCCAACCTAAAATAAATAATTGTAAGAAATGCCGTTTTTAGTTATAAACAATAAAGCTAGCTTTCTCTTATTCTAAGAAAAGGTATGATTGTGTGTCGTAAGGACAACCGCGGGATTTCACCGGGAGCGAGTGCTATTCTACAAAATTGCACCCGCTTCCGGCGAAATCGCGGTAACTTTTCAGCTGTAACCACGTGACACGACCGTGACATAGGTGGTTACATTCTACGATGGATTCAATACGACGATCCGGCAAAAGTCTTGCTCACCCTGAGGACACGAAGCGATCCAAGGACGGCCGCATTCTGCATTTTCCCCGCAAGTGTCTTAGCATTTCGTTGACACACAGGGATGCTTTTTAGGCTATTACCCAGTGAAAGCTTGGCACCTCCAAGAGCACCAATGATCAGGACGATTACCTTAACAGAATATTCCGGGTATACCCGTGGCAACTCTTTTATAAGGTCTTTATACCTCTCTTTCCTTTCATTCTCTATGAGCGGTTGGCCGCGCGGCATATGGGCTAATGCCGTAAAAATGACAGAGATAGTAATAAAGCACTGTTAGTGCCGCATTGTGCCTTTGAATTTACGTCGTTTCCGCTTGAGTTGGATAACAAGATAGTATGTGTCCTAGGTGCTCAGGGTGTGCATGACACGCTCTGCAGCTATCATCGGGAATGTCTTGTCTCAAAATCTGGCGAAAGTATGCGAAAGTGAAAATGACACCGTCTTGACACGCCAAAATAAAACCCTCCGTGCCTGACTTCAATCCGGGTGATTTGAGGAAAGCAAACGTTAGCTCATACGACATCGACTGATCCTTCACATTTTTGTGGAAGATGCCGCGCATCCTCTTGTTGAGGAGCTGTTCTCGAAAATTTTTCTTCTATACTTTCTTGATGCGGGCCTTCAGGAGTGAGTGCTCGAGATGGATAATGTTTGATGCATTTCTTTCACACCTGATATTGAAGTCAAGGCCAACCGTTTCAGCAGCCTCCTCCGCTGCTTTGTACAGAAACGTTCTTTTGACCACTTCTCCATGTTTCGTGGCTATTTTAAGAACAGGGTCTCGTCCATTTACTATTACACGTGCTGTACCCAGAATAATCATGTTGCGAAGACATTCGAGATTCAGAATTTCGCGATCACCCTGACGGCGTGAGATGTAAAGTCGTGGAACAGACGACTTGAGGTGCATCTTTTTGTTCATGTGCACCTGCATCGGAGAGCATTCTTTATAGATGTTCCGTCCTGAATGCGACTCCGTGGCACGCCCAGGTGTGTATAGGTCTATCCAGCGCCAAGGTGTTGTTACGTCTCCGCTTGGGTGTTATTCGTTCGGAACCATCCCTGGGCAATTGTCCGCGACTGCTTATTAAGTATTGCAATCATATTTAGCAGAAACCCTTGGTACAGGGACCCACTATCCGCAACCTCAGGATGCGTCCGGTGGCTTTGTCATAGGCCCTTTGTTTCGATTCCAAAGGACCCGAAACGAAAAAAAAAATATATATATATCCATCTCACGGTTGTGAGACGTGGCCATAGGTGTGATTTACCGCGGTTCTACTGGGGGCTATTGACATTTCTTTTTTAGATCGCAGTTGCTCTCAGTGGGACCCTGCGATGGTTGTTTAACTCTTTTTTTTTAAATCATAATATATATATATATATATATATATATATATATAATTGGGTTAAACAACCACCACAGGGTCCCCTTGGGAGCAACTGCCATCCACGAAAATGACACAGTCGTGTGTACGTGAGCAAAGAGTCCAACGTAGAGTAGTGACCGCTGTTCTGCCGTCGCTAACCCCATCTTCAACTGATTTTTGGAAAAGGAATTTTCAATTTATTTTTTTAATTTTTATACAGCTATGTAAGTCCGGACACTTGAGTCCGGGACACCCTGTGTATGCATGTGTGTGCGCGTATGTATATATATATATATATATGTGTGTGTGTGCGTGTGTATGTGTGTTATATATACAGGGTGTCCTGGACTTACATAGCTGTATAAAATTTAAAAAAATAAATCGAAAATTCCTTTTCCTAAAATCAGTTGAAGTTTTAGTTTTTGAGTTAGAAAATATTTAGGCTGGACCAATCAGGATCGCTGTATAAACAGACGTGCATGCGTGAGTGGCAGTCTAACGCAGTGTTATCGAAGCGAGCGCCGAGATGTAGTGTAGTGACTGCCGTTCTCCCCTCGTTAACCCCACCTCAGCGCTCGCTTCAATAACACTGCGTTGAAATCACGCTCACGTACGCACGGCTGTTTATACCGCGCTCGAGGGTACTCCAATAGAGATATTTTTGACTTTTTAAAGAGAATAGACCACTTGAGAAGTTTAAAAAAAAATGCAAGAATTTCTCGAATTTTGTACCTTGACTTCAACTTCTGGCAAAGCCTAGGAAAATTGTAGCAAAAATCTGAAATTTATACCACCCAGTCCTCGAAGTATTATCTTTAATTCAAGCCAACAAAATTTAAAAAATCTTTACGGTCCTTCGAGATACAACTAAAAATGTCCAAGTCTCAAATGTCAAGTTTCAGTCGGCGATTACCGCTGTCGACCGAGAGAGCGGTGATCGTCGAGAATTTCTCAGAAGTTGTTCCTTAAATTCAACTCGTTCTGAAACTTAGGAAACTTACGGAACAAACTGAAATTCACAAGACGTAATCTTTGAAATCTTATCTTTAATTTAAGCCAATAAAACTTTAAAAGTATTCACGGGTTCCCAAGATATGATTAAAAATGTGCAAGCAGCTCTGCGTCGAGTTTCAGTCGGCGATCGCCGCTTTTCAAGTTTGGTTGACTTAAGTTAAAGATGAGACTTCAAAGACTGTGGTATGAATGTAAGATTTTTGCTACAATTTTCCCAGGTTTTGCCAGAAGTTAAATTCGAGGTACAAAATTCGAAAAATTCTTGCATTTTTTCAACTTCTCACGTGCTCCGAACTACCTATGACAAAGCCACAGAACGCGTCCTCGGGTTGCGGATAGAGGGTCCCCGTAACACGGGTTTCTGCTGAATAAGGTTACAATAATTAATAAGCAGTCGCGGACAATTGTCCAGGGGTGGCCCCGAAGGAATTAACTGCCAAGCGGAGGCGTAACAACCGTGCCGAAAGGTAAATGGCACCTGAGTGAGGTGTCTCAAACGGTGACTCTGGGATACCTGGCGACCTCTCAAGTTATACAGCCTTATCCTTGCATGCGGGGCTCTGCCAGGATGGACCAACCCCTTTCCCTAGCTGCTCGTGGGAACAACAATGTTAACACCAAACATCGTTGTAGTAAGTGCGGTTCAAAGCAATTGAACGCGCAGGGCTCCCGACAATGGTTCCGACAACAATGCCGACTACCCTTGAGTTAGGGGAGCCCATCAAGACGGAGTCAATGCGGTGGACCGGCGGAATCTCAATACTTTTAGATGGACGAATCGACTTATTGACGACCTGTTAGAGTGCTACGATACCAGTATGGCCTCTGAACGAGAAGGTTACATGGCACGACTGCATGCTCTGTGGTGCGAGAAACACACAGAGCTTTCGCACTTTTAGCATCAACGTCTGCGAAACCATGCCGAACAACTCCGGAAAAGGGGCTATGTAAGCGGAGCAACTATTCTACCGCAGCCAGAACAAGCCCGCAACACAGAAAGAGAGGCGACACTGAGACAACCCGCGGGCAGGCATCCAATAGAGGAAGAGCGATGCTTCAGGGCCCGGAGAAACATCAACATCCAGGTTTCATTCAAGCCCAAAGATCTCAATGAACTGGATGATGAGCTTCGTGGAGATTTTTCCGAAAAATCCGACCTCTGGGCTATCAACTGTAGTGTGTATACTGCAGCGAGAGCTTTGGCTAATGCAAACCGTAAAACAAAACCAACGGCTGATCATAAGATCAAAAGACGAATGCATCAGCTTAGCGCAAAGATAGACTGGGCAAGACAGTACGCGTCCCGTATTCAGTGTGTGATTGACTACATAACATCTGGCAGGAATTTCACCGCCAAGGTTAGAAAGTTCACGCGCGAACTGCGGATCCGTCATCACACATTTAACAAGTCAAAGCTGCTGACCTTCAGGCAGCATCTTGTTGACAGAATACGGGTACTATCTGACGCTAGGAGAAGTCTAGAGCGAAGGGAGAGGTGAGTCAGAGAAAACGAACAGTTTTTCTCTGACCCATCTCGACTCTTCCAAGACCCTACAGTTACTATCGACCACCCCACGAAACCAGAGGAGGTCAAGGCATTTTGGAGAGAAGTCTACGAAGTCCAGCAACCACTGAAAGAAGACTCAGAGTACATAAATAGCTTCGAGGAGCTGTGCAGTGCCCTCATAACACCTGAAGAGGAATGCCCACCCATCACTATCAAGGAGGTGAAAAAAGTATTAAGAGGCATGAAGAACTATTCCGCTCCGGGACCAGATGGTATCAAGACCTTCTGGTGGAAGAAGTTTCCTTCAACCCACCAGCATCTGGCCCGCATTTTCACCTCATATCTAAAGTCGGAAGAGCCTATTCTGGAGTGGTTGGTGAAAGGGCGCACAGTTCTCTTGCCAAAGATGGGCAACTTAGCTGACCCTAAGAATTACAGGCCAATCACTTGTATGAACACACTGTATAAGATCTTCACAGCTATCCTAAATGATAGGATTGTTCGGACACTCGGACCTGTGTTTTTGCCTGGATTGATTACCGGAAAGCTTTCGATTCAACCTCCCGGACTTATCATCTGTCCGTTGGAAAGCTTAAAGGTTCATCCGCACATCGCGAGGTGCATAGAGAGATTGATGTCGCTTCGGCAAATCAGATTTACTATCTCATCAGGAAAACATCGTGTAACAACTAACAACGTCACCTTTCAGAGAGGTTTCTTTCATGGCGACACCATGAGCCCACTCCTTTTTTGCCTCACATTGTTGCCACTATATCTCGCACTTCGCCATTCCGGAGGTTACTCCTGCGGCAAACCTGGAAATCGAAAGCATAAGGTCACTCATGTATTTTACATGGATGATCTCAAGATCTATGCTAAAAATAAAGAGCAACTACATCTAGCTCTAGAGATTGTCAAAGAGTACACTTCAGAGATTGGAATGGAGTTTGGGTTACAAAAATGCGCCAAGGTTTATTTGAAGCGAGGAAAACTTAATGGCAACGTCACCTCGGTGCTGGAGAGACCTATACATACTTGCGCGTGCCACACAGCCACATTCAGGACGTCACATCTTTAAAGGATACTCTCCGAAGCAGATACAAACCTCTCATCCGGCAGATTTGGTCTTCCGAACTGTCGGCGAGGAACAAAGTATCTGCAACGAACATGCTTGCCGTCCCGGTAGTACTCTATTCATTTGGAGTGGTTCCATGGACGAAGGACGAGCTCAGATCCCTTGATATCGGGACACGAAAGGTTTTGCACATGAACAAAAGCATGCACCTTAAGTCTTCTGTTCCGCGACTTTAAATCTCACGCCATCAAGGTGGCTGTGGAATACTGAATCTCGAATGCCTTCACAACATGATTACTCTGTGTATAGCACATATAATAGCAAATTCTTCTTGAAATGGCCAGGAAGCATGAATAAGTAGGCCAAGGATCGTTTCTGTACAAAGCAGCAGAGAAGGCTGCTGAAACACTCGGCCTTGACTTCAATACCGGGGGTGAGAAAAATGCATCAAATCTTATCCATCTCGAGTACTCACTTCTGAAGGCCCGGATTAAGAAAGCACAGGACAAAAACTTCTGCGAACAGCTCCTCGACAAGAGGATGCACGGCATCTTCCACAGAAGTGTGAAGGATCAGTCGATATCGTATGAGCGAACGTTTGATTTCCTTAAATCACCCGGATTGAAGTTTGGCACGGAGGGTTTTCATTTTGGCGTATCAAGACGGTGTTATTTCCACTTTAGCATACCGTCCAAGGAGAATGAAAAGAAATTGAGTTGCGAAGGTTATAATCGAAATATTCTGTTAAGCTACTCGTCCTGATCATCGAAGCTCTTGGAGGTGCCAAGCTTTCACTGGTTAATGGCCTGAAAGGCATCCCTGCGTATCAAAGAAATGCTAAAACGCTTACGGTGGAAATGCAGAAGGCGGTTTTCATTGGGTCGCTCCGTGTCCTCAGGGTGCACGAGACTTTTGCCGGACCATCGTATTGAATTCGCCTTAGACTGTAACAACCTATTTCACGGTCGTGAGACGTGGTTACGGCTGAAATTTTACCGCGATTTCGCTGGGAGCGGGTGCAGTTTTTCAGATTAGCACCCGTTCCCGGCGAAATCCCGAGGTTGTCCTTATGACAAACTTTTTATATATATATATATATATATATATATATATACATACTAGGGTGGATCACAAAAAAATTGTTTTTATTTTTCTGTGGCCGTATCGCGACAGTTTGTTTCTTTGGGTGAGAAAATACTCTCGTAATTTCTTCAGAATTTAAAGAAATTATTTAGGGGTTGCGAGCTTCGAATTTACGTAAAAAGTGAGATTTTCGTTGTTTTTGATTTTTTTTAAATGTACATATTAGTTTTAGAGAATTATTTGGCGCTGGTAAAAGTCATAAAAAGAACGATTTCTTAGGAACAGAGAAATATAAGAACATAATTGCATCTC